>OY757252.1:5309154-5391385 GCA_963584085.1 Pyrausta aurata
CCGTAGCAGGACGAGGCCAGGGCGAAGCAAAGTTCGCTGGGACGGTTAGATACTAGTAAAACAGCATTCAAAACCACCAGTTGCAGTGGTAAATAACACTAAATTGGTAACACTGAAATCGCTCACCGCAGACTTTGGGACCTCAGCCTTACAACAACGCTCACCTTCTCGACGAGCCAGCAGTGCAGCGACAAGGGGTCGACGGGCGAGTCGAGCTCCGCGTCGTCGAAGGGCGCGTGGGTCGGTACTCGCGGGTTGGGCGCTCCGTTGCAGAGGGTCTTTGATGCTGGAAATAGGAGATTAAATTTTTTTTTTTAAAAAGTTCCAAAGATTCGGACAAAGCGTAGTAAAACAAAGTAACTAATAGTGAGTTGTACGGATTTCATATTTTCATCCAAAGCTCTACTAGCCTGTATAGTTGGGAAGTGTATAAAACGGAGACTCTTTTCGGTAGCTAAAAAAACTCTTATTAAACGATATATTCGTTTAATAAATTCAAATAAAACAAATCAATTTTTTAGGTGTCGCGGCGCGCTCTCTTAACTTCTTTATTACTAGAGAAGCAACTTGTGCCAAGCATATTGTCATACACATAAAGGCACTGGCCATTATCCAATACTCGGTCGATAGTCAAAGGACTTGTACTTTCTGTAACGGCTCCCCGGCCTGCTGACAACTCCGCTTCCAGCGACTTAATGGAGCACAGCAGCTAGCAGCAAGCTCCTTCTGTTTCAGCTATACATATAGTACACAACTTACCGGTGTCTAATACTCGGACGATAGCCACTGGCAACTCAGATGTAGACGGCATAGGACTGAGTAGTACTCCTCGTAGTCGCTCCAAGGCCCGCGCCGCGCACGCGCCCGAAGCGCCCGCTGACAGCTCCGCTTCCACCGCTTCGAGCGTCGCCGACCGCTCGCTCAGCTTCTTGATTGAGAGAAGCAGTTTGTGACGAGCGCCTTTTGTTACACCTGGAATTAGTGGTTAAGAGCATTAGTAGGTCCAAACAGAGCAATGATTTAGTTAAGTTGGCCTGTAAACATCCCACTGCTGGGCCAAGGCCTCACCTTAAGTATGAGGTGCTATGTGCCATACTCCACCGCATGGGCTCATTGCTACCATGTTAAATACTAGCATAATAATAAGTTGTTTTAAAACTAATAGGGATACAGGCAATGCATGATTACTCACATTATTGTGACATGTATATAAAATTCAATTGTTATTAAAATTTTGTAATCAACCTTGTACTTACCTAACTCCTCTAAATATTTGTCATCTATTGCCATCATCTGCTCGTAAGAAATATTTGTAAATAACCACACATATTTGTGTAACCTTAAGCTTTTGAGCCACTGTGCGACATTGGACATGCCAGGATGTTCAGTGTAATGATTAGATTTGAGCTCATCTAGCCTCGTTTCGCTTCCTGTTGTCCCATACATTATACTTATTGGTCTTATCTGACCTAAACTATGTTCACTCGAAAGTGAAAAACTTCTTGGTTTTTGCACAAACGGCTCGTCACTCAGATTTTCAGCAGAAGAAGACATTTGCATAAAATTTGTTGAAGGTGGTGTTAAACTATTTGATCTTTGAGATTTGGGCTGTGATATTGCCGCGTCAAAATTCAGCTTTTCGCCTTCTAAACTAATGTCTACATCTCTGCCGTTTTTTGAAAAAGATTCTTGTAAAAGGTCAGTATAACATGATTCTAATGTGTCAATCATTCCTCTAAATTCAACATTTTTTCCTATTGTTCTCCTAAAGGTATTGCTTGTGCCCCAAATATTTGTGTCTGGCATTAGGCATGGCTCTATTCGCTGTTGCCATACTGATTCTGTGTTTCTATTGCCTGAAATGTGATTTTCTAGATAGCGGAGCCATTGTGTCAAATTACTGCAACAAAAGTAACAAGATTTAGCTGACGTTCATATGTGTCTTGACTAGAATATGAAGTTCTAAATAAAATTAATAATTTAATAATACCTTTGGTCATGATGTGTTAAAGCTGGATGGACTAACAGGTACGAGAGTAGCTGGCGACATAGTTCAGGGGCAACAGACGACCGCCGCGGCGCGTCCACGCATCTCTGGACGAGGGCAGGAGCCGCCGTCATATACACATCCTTGCCCCGTTCATTGTCAGTACGTAAAAGGGGCAACAATGTCAGCAGTTGCAGCAACTGTTCACCTGCCATGGTTAAAGTTGTGGTTTAAAGCAACTTCTAGAACTGATTTTCAAACTATTCAATAAAAATGAGAGAATCATATGTATGTTTTTTTTTTCTGATAAGACAAAAATACATTTAAAATATGGACCTTTGGAATTTGTGTGAAAAGCTTGAATAAAAGATGACTGGTAGAGAATTCCCTAAGACATTAAGTTATACCAATAATCCTCATAATAATGCAATGAAGCTAAGTAATTAAATAAGGTACTTTAATCAATTCAAGATTTCTTTTCTTAGGTACTTTCACTGCAGCAAGCAAGAGATAATAGGTTTATCTTTAATTTAAAACCTAATTCATTTCAATGATATCACCAAACATGACAAACTGCATTGATAATAGAGATATTTTGGTAAACTTTTATGTAACAATCAGATTTGTTATCAAACTTGCCAGAGCTATTAAAAATCTAGGTAAGCTGTTTAGCCAAAACAGTTGTAACCATCATCATCATACAGAATTTCATATCTACCTGCATAGAAAAAAAACTATTGGGTATAAAATATTCCATGCCGTTTACACTAAAAGTGTAATTCTGCAGTACATTTACAAAAAGTTTAACTGTCTAAATAATTAAGATACAGTATGACCATCAGGTGTGATTACATGGGTACTTTGTAGATAATTAAAGTCTTACCCTCATCGTCATTATCGTCTGTCCGCGGCGTTAGGAGAGTAGCGAGTAGCGTTTCGTCATTGGCATCTCGCTCTAGCCGCTCGTCTTCGACGTGGTGTTGCAGCGCTGCTTCCACCGCTCTCTGCACCAGCTTCAACCCTGGCCAGGGCACCCGTCGTGCCAGGGCACACGCTAACACTGTCTTCTCACACGCACCCCATTGCTCGAACATCGCGGCTACGCCCCCCAACTGCTCATAAAACGTGCCGTTCATCTCGACAACAGCATATCAACCAAATAAAATCAGATTTGTTTGTGTTCTACACGTCAAAGGCTCCTGACAGCTGATCGTCGAGGCACATTCCAGCCCAAACTAGAACGCTCCTGCAGTTGGGACGGTACGTGGACAACTAATATTTGTATGTACCGCAATCCGCAAGCTTGTTTTTCACAGAAAAATTACAGGTAGATCAAAAAAACATTATTTTCGGTTGCTATTCATTATGTATTTATCAAAATCCAAAATGGCTGGTCGAATTTTAGGTAAAACCATAGACAATATAAGGTTGAAAGTATGATTCACGCTTAAAAATATCGCATGACAAAATGATAAAGCATCTGCTATTTTGCATGTAAAAAAGACCCTTTTGATTGATAATGGATAATCATCATCTGTGGCTGGTCGTCCACCCACAGATTATCCATTATCAATCAAAAGGGTCTTTTTTACATGCAAAATAGCAGATGCTTTATCATTTTGTCATGCGATATTTTTAAGCGTGAATCATACTTTCAACCTTATATTGTCTATGGTTTTACCTAAAATTTAGTTTAAAACAATAATGATAGATGGCGCTAAATAGAAATTAGTATTGTTCGTTTAGCCCAATTACAAAGCACCCATTTGGAAAATTTTGCTTGGGGTCCCTAGTTCGAATCCTACTTGGTTTTAAAAGTTATAAAGGAAGAAGAAGGAATAAAAATAGTATTTATGAAATATTTTTATAACAAAGGTTGTACAATAGATATGACCGATGACAATCTATTCATAGAAAACAAATGAAAATGCTTCATATTGGCTCCGTTGGCTACTGATTTTATAATGTTTAGTGTGATTTGTTTTCCCGGAATCTCTTCTGACTCGTCTTTCTCTTTTACGTAGTCCAAAATGTCTTGAGATACTTTAATTTTGCACATGTTTATGAAACCTGTTAACTGTTTGAAAGTTTCGAATGGGAAAACTCCTGGAACAATAGGTACATTGACCCCGGCTGATCCACATTTATCAACAAATGTTTCGTATATTGAGGGTTCAAAGAACGCCTGCGTCAGTACAAAGTTTGCGCCAATATCAACTTTATGTTTTAGCTGCAGTAATTTCTCGTCACTGCAATCTGGTAATCCGGCTACCCCGATACAAAAGTAGTCCCCCGTTGCATTTCTTATTGTTTTCAATAATTCTTCACTACTTTTGAAGTCTGATGATAGCGGATCGAAGCGTTCTGTAAATAAACAATGCACGTAATAGGTATGTGTATGTAAGTAAAGTTAAGAACTAAACAAAGTCGTAGGATTGCCGTCACTGCCATTAATATGTCCATCAAAGCCGTGGAATCAATAGTATCTCAGTATTTTATGATGCAGGACATAGTAACGTGCGTTAATTTCTTATACTAAGCACAATGTCAAAGCGGTTGACTGGTTAGATAATGCTCTAAGGAAGGCACTAAGTCCGCCACATGTAAAACTCACTCAGTGCAGTATAGTTTAAATAAACAAATATTAAAAAATACTTTTAGGAAGGAGAATGATGATGACATTATGTTTCAAAACTTACCTCCAAGCACAACAAACAAATTGCAAACGTTGAGTTCTTTCAGTAGCCCTAATAACTGGTTGAGGTAGTCCTTCTTCAACAAATCGCAGGACAAATGCAACAGAACCTCTTTTCCTTTACTTCTCAGGTATTTTACTAGACGCAGAGGAGGAATATCTAGGTCCTGATTCTGGTGTGCCTTGGCATGCCAGGTTACCGAGTAGAACAATGGTTCTACCGTCAGGTTGTCTATTTCAGCGGTCAATATGTCTGGAGTCACTTCGATGGAAAATGATAGTTTTTGACCGCTGCTAACCAACAAGTCCGTGATTTTTGGCATCTTGAGAATGTTCCTGTAGTGGTTCCTGTAGATATAAATAAACATAAATTGGCAAATAAATGCGATACGAAATCTACTTCATGATCAGCATCATCATCATGACTGCTGAACAAAGGCTTCCCCAAAGATTTCTACACAAACCTACAAAATGTGAGGTAATCTTATGTACCTATGTATTAAGTTTTATATTGCAATTCGTTATCAATCAAGCCGCGTAATAATTCTAAAGATAAAGTCGGTTTCTTTGTTAAAACGTTGCAAAAACAGAACATGCTATGCATTTATGGATGGTGATAAATTGGCATTTTTTTCTATTTTTGAATAGTTTATTCTCACTCAACGTTAATTTACTTTTTGTTGGCAAGAGGAAGTTTTGAATCTAGGTTAAGAGGCCCTGTTTATGAATCACTCGCCTCAATATTTGATTTCCGAATCAAAACCGGATAAAATTCACACACGTAAGTATATTTTGTTGTTTTTTTATTGACTTTCGAATAAAAATCTCTCGTAATGGGCGCGATCGATTCAAAAATAGAGCTCCTGATAGATATTTTATTAGTGATACCTACTAACTAGAGTCCCGCAAAGAACGGCCGGAATACCAAATAAAGATAAACATGAGCAGCATATTATCAATTGATTCAATAATTTAAAAAAGCTTACCGGTGTATATTGCAGCGACAAACACGAGAATGCTGTAACAGTGACTGGTCGGTAATGTGGACAGTTTAATAACAGGCAACAGGCAACAGCTGATAAGAAGATAAACAAACCTACGAATTTGTATGTGACCGACACCGCGTACGGCTAGTTCAATAAATATAATTAATGAAATACTTAATACCTCGCGCTGAGTCGGAAAATTCATACCCATCTGGTAGCAGAGAAATATTACTACATATTTATAACCATATCATGAATTTTAGCTACCGAAAAAACGTTTTATAATTAGTGTGAATGAATAATAAACATGTGTTTCACACGTGTTCCATTTTTAAAATCTTGCAGCGAAGTCTTAAAACTTATACACCAAATTCATCATCATCATCATTATCGGCCAAAGCACGTCCACTGCTGAACATAAGCCTCCCCCACGGTTTTTCACAGCGAGCGGTTGAGAGCGGTCTGTATCCAGTGTGATTCTGCGATCTTTACAAGATCTTTTCGGTGGACGTCCTACGCCGCGCCTTTGGTCGAAGGGTCTCCAATTTCGAACTTTTCTGCCCCATCAGTTCTTCGCGCTATGTGCCCTACCCACTGCCACTTGAGCTTACTGATTCGCAGGGCTACGCCCGTTACCTTAGTTCTTTTACGTATCTCCTCGTTTTTGATTCGATTTCATAGAGAAACACCGAGTGTAGCTCCCCCCTAGTTCGTTGTGTGATTTTGAGCTCTTCATAAGGCCCATCGTTAGATACCATGTTTCGGGTCCGTATGTCATCACTTGATGAACACACACACTGGATGAAGACTTTTCATCAGACACGGAGGTAATTGAGACGAGAAGACGCTTGCTTGCGCAGTTTTCCGAACGCTGCCGCGCTGCCCAGTCGAGTTGGATATATAGCAAATAAGAAAACGAGTGAAAATTATCTCGCTAGAATATCAGAAAGTGGAAACGGGAATGTAGTTTTGTTCATGAAATAAAAATCCACATTAATATAATGACTTCTTGTATTATGACTGTTTCATACATTGATATCAATCAGCCATTACACATTATCACAACCAAAATTAAATATTACAACGTAAAAATCATCGAATCCACTACTTATAAGTAGTATAAAGCCGTATCGAAGCCTGTGTACTCGTATTGAAATTCTCTAAATATTATCGTTTATAAAATTGACTACTTATGTAATACTTTAGGATTATACTGCGATTACCACGAACATTGCTTGATAATGACGGACTATATTACAATGACAATATTACTAATTGTGTAAAAGCATCCAAACACCTAACTCTACGATGTCTAAATACGACGTCTTATTGGAGTCTACAATACTATAACTCTTACGTATGTAAGTTATTGTTACTGACTGGTAAAGCTTCGTATGGATCAGTGAACTTGTCATTGATCAACAGTTGATATACCTACATAAGTGTCTTATGGGTATTGTATTTCGTCACGCAGTTCTATGTACGAAGGGAGTGCCTTGAGGTGACCACCACTTAACATCATGACTCATCCAATTCTGATCCGAGAAAATTGCCTCAAGATAAGTAATTTTGGCATTATTTGCAAACAAGTAGAAATTATGTTTAATTCATAAGATGAAACACTTTGTGATGTGGTAGTTAAAACATACACAACATAAGGTATAATACCGACTGATTTTAATATGTTATTATTTGCCCTTTGTTATTCAACGACGTGCAATGCTAGAACGTTAATGTGCTAATGGAAATAAATAAAAACTTGAAATAGATACGTGATTATAACTGCAAAGGAATGTGGCAACACATCAAACGTCGATCTGATGTGCCCTATACCTATGTACTACGCTCCTACTCATATAAGTAGGTACAATTTCATCATATTATCATCATCTTATTTCTATGAACAGTCTGTATTATTGACACACAAACACAACAGACAAAGTAGATACGGGGTGACATACAACAACAAAAATCAACAGTGTCAGATGAACTGTGACCGTGATGCTTATGTATGACATTATTCTAACAATGCCAAGTTAACATTAAGTTATCGCTGCCGACAGTTACTAGTTTAATTATGTGCAGAACATTCAATTTCGTTAACTCGTCACGACGTAACTTTTCGTGAGAATTCTAATTCAACAACAAACGCTACTTATGAACTAAATTAGACATAGGTCTGTTAAAGCCATTTCTGGTTTTCACATGTCACACATGCACATAAACATCTACCACACGAACGAGGCGTACACACTAACGTCCGAATTCTGATATGTCTAATTATTTACTTACACTTTCATTCATTAGTATGCCTGTTTGTTTGTTGCGGTCACGCAAATGTTTAGTAATAAAACACTATTTAGGTTCTAACATAAATAGTGTTTTATTATGCTAGAATGCGAAATCAACTCGCTAAATTGAAATATATTTTGTGCCAGTATGCATTTGGTTATTTCAAACAAAAGCACTTTTGCAGTTAATTCACCTGATTTGGTCCACTGTTAAGTAATTGTAATTTAAATACTTATTAGCAATAAACTTTGAACAATAATGTTATTCAATAGTTAACTAACAGTGAAACGTTTTGTTTGGTTTCATCGAAACGTAACAATAAAGAGAAGTTATATCAAACAGGTAGTTCTAGGCATCAGAAACTTATTAATTAAACTTACTTATAAACTATAACTTGATGTTTTGTTAATGGGCAGCAGCAGTAAGTTATAGCCTACAATAGTCTCAATAATTTAAACTCGTAAATTATTAGTTATAGAGATGATTGTTTTTTTTAGAAGCAATTTTATTTATTATGTACCTACGTCCGATTTTATGGACACACTGGCGACGGTAACTGTTCTGAATTGACACCGAATTCAGTCTTGTCATCAAATATAATAGACGTTTATTTACAAGGAGCTTTATACTTGGAAAAAGTCACTTGAACTGGGAAAATCATATGCGCGTCATGAAGTGAAAATACAGTTTTCTTGCATATCGACTTACTTAGCTTGAAAACAATAATACGTGTATGTAGCACCAAAATTACTAATAGGTATGATGTGTAACATTAGAAGCACACAGCTGTAAAGAAAGATATTCCAATTGTGGACTTAAATTAAGCGTCATTAAAAAAACCGCAGCATCAAATAACCTTGTATGAAGGATTCGTAGCACGTAGCAGCCGTAGCGCTGTTTCGTAGCCATGGTTAAAACCTTAAGGCCGTCTTATTCCGTCAAATTATCTCATAAGCCCCGCCCCCTTGTTAAAAGTGCGGGGCGCTTCCCCCACCAGCACCCCCGCACAAAACTTTTTCTGTCAACTTTGTCTTACAAATCTCGTGTATAATTAAGCCATCTAGTGTTTATTTAAGGAACAAAATTTTCTTGAATAAGATACTTCATGCGCTTTTGTAAGTAACATACCCACGCCATCTAGCAGAACCCCTAAGAACTTTTACAAAATGGTTTCTTTAGTACACCATACATGCTTTTTAGTCTAAACGTTTATCGAAAGAACAAGGAACGCAAAGAGTGGCATTTCATTCTCACACGACTGGTCAGCACTTTATGCCAGCAACCTGTAACCATTATAAAAACAAGAAAGAATATCCGATAACATTTATTATATTCTTTAATGCACTTATAAGATGTACAGAAAATAGGTACAAGAAGTCACAATGTGAACAAAGGTGGGCTTATCCCTAAAAGATACCTCTTCCAGCCAACCCATAGGTGTAGGAAATGTAATGTAATAACATTTAGGTGGTTTATATTAAGATCCTTTTTGTCGACACAGTTATAGTCTCACTACTATCTTCCATCAGTCTTCAAATTGATGATGACTGAAGACCATTACAGATATGGCACTTCAAATTTAGGGTTCCGTACAAACCAGTAGGTATATAAGTCAAAGTTCACCCATCACGAGAATTTTGTCATGGTATTTTTTTAACACAGTGATTTTCATAACATTACAAATCATCATCATCATGCCCTGTCTTGCCCTGTTCCCAGTTTATCTAGGGTCTGCGCAGTATGTTTCACGCTTCCGTTTAACATTACAAATATGGAAAGCTAAATTAAAGACAAAGGTTTCTTTATCGTTTCAGTAATCCTTTAATAATATCAAAGTTATTTATTTACTAGTCGTCTCCCGCGACGTCGCCCGCGTATATTTTGGATGTCCCGTGAAATGGTTCAAGTAAATTAATGGTTCAAAGTAATTACTATCGAGGTCACCCACACCTTACCACGCTTAAAATACTCGCTTAATATCAGCTTGAACTATAAAAATAACTTGACTATCATGTGTTAGAAAGTAAGAAAATAGTAAGGCAAAAGTAGTTAGTAGTAATCTCTCATCTAAATGAGAGAGAGAGAGAGAGAGAAAGTATTGCATCTAAATGCAATACTTTTTTCGGCGAAGTTCACTATCAAATATACTGAGCATTGAACTTGGCTATCATTTTTCACATTGATGTTTTTGTTGGGATATCATAACTTTTTATAGAAATATTTATTTGCTTATTCATAAATCATGAATACATATTTTGTGCAAGCTTCCATCCACTTAATTATAACGGTTTCAGACCCTACAATTAAAAAACTTTCTTTTGTTTTCAGATTTTTTCCTTCGCTTACACATTATTACCTAGCTAGATGCCATATTTCAACTGTCTAGGTTTGTTAATTAGAGCACCGCACCCACACAATTACTTTGATAAACCATATATGGTTTTGCCATGTTTGACTTTTTGTAGTCTAGCTTATAGACCCATGCAAGAAACCCATGCCAGTATTTTTATACTATAAAACTGTAATTTGGCATGGGTTTCTTTATATCCTAATCACACCGCCTAAAATATGTATTTTAAAATATTTTTGAGACACCTCCCTACAAACTACACCGAAAGGGCAACACCAGGGTTTATCTCATGAATCGTGATAGTAAGACAGTTGAAATTTTCAGGAAGGATGTATTCATGTTGCCGTTGAAAAAACAAAAACTTAAAAAACAGTTTTTTTTCAGGTTGCTCTCATACAACTTATCTACTCTGATAATGATAATAATGAGGGGCTGCCCCATTATTAGGACTTCATATCTTTTGTATGGGACTCCCTGACAACAGATATGATGTTTATGCCATTTTCATAGATAATGGTACGGAACCCTTCGTGACCCCGAAGCGCCATTTGGCGCTAACTACAAGATTAATAGAATTATTATGTGTCACAAACACCAAAGTTGTTTTGGATATTCAGTAACAGCAATTTGAGGAACGGTTATAAAAATAAAATTAAGACAGTCTCCACACATTTTCGACAGAACAAAATTGAAAAAATTATTCAGATTTGACATTTCTGAATGCAAATATAATTGGATTATACTGAGTAATCTCCATGTTCGTCGCTCAAGTCCATGTCACCAAATAAGAGATAGATAGTCAATGCATTATTACTACACGATTCAGAAAATGTGTACGTACGTACGTAAATAACATGGAAACCTGAGTTCCATACACGAAGAGAGCTAGACCGACCTTAACTTAACCTCCAATGTTTGTATTTTGTCACAGGAGTCTAGATATAAATAAATAAATAAAATTAATATAGACCTATCACCTAATAATTTTCTCCCTCCCTCAAATTCATATAATATTTTCTCGTCTCCAATATACTAGAGTCACCAGGGCACAGCTTTAGCATTTGAGATTACTGCTAAACCTACAGTTGTGGTTTAGCTCTGATTTTTCCAAATAGAGAAAATGTTCAAAACTACAATAATTTGACATGAGTGTTTTATGCTTTTTGTTTATATTGTTACTATAGAAACGGATTCATCTCTACGATTGGTACAAAAATATAGTTCATTTATTCACAACAATTATATATGTCGCTACAGCCTTTCTCTTTTTATTTTGCTTAACACGTAGAGGTTGGGGGTTCCATCCTCATGGCATTGAGGAGATTTATCCGCATGGTGATGATGTTTTTGATACTAATTTTCTTTTTGAAATTTATTTTCATTGTTATGTAGTTTTTTTAATAGGATTTGCTACTTTAAAAAAAAACCTAAAAATTTAATTAGTTTTTATTTTTATTTTTTTTATTTTAAATGTTAAAATGTCCAAAAATTAAAATAAATACTTATTTCGTTTTCTAAAAAAATATTGTGACTATGTAGAAATATATTCATGATACCCCCGATTTGAACTCGCGACCTTTGATTAGTATAAAACTGGTGCTGATCCAACTGAGCGTGACGCGGCGCGGCGAAATTAGCTATTATTAGTTCTTAGGTGTTTTACGTAATTAAGTACGCAAATAAAATTGCAAAAATTGACATAGGTCCAGCGTTCGCAGTGGCGTCAAGGGGAATGAGGAAATGGTATCTCGTGCTTGTCATTTGAATAAAAAGATAGCGCTATTTCTGCTTGCATGTATAGAACAGAGATGACACGACGATCAACTGTTGCGTCAAAGTCGTTGCGCGAATCACCATCGTCACAAGTGTGAGAATCACTAAATCAGTGTTTTATGAATGAAAATGTTAATAAAACTGGAAAAAAACGATTGGACGCCCTAAACATCTTTGGTGTCTAAAGTAATCTTAAAAAGACAATTGGAAGAATTTGCTGCTTGTAAGAAAGAATACAGACTAATGAAAAAAATGGACCTTTCTTTGCCTGCACATAACACCGATAAAAACTAAAAAAAAATCATTTGATTCATAGCTGAGATCTCACTTATGTGGTCAAAATGTATATTCTTATAATCCCCTGTTCCTCACGTCTGTGTAGCTTGAGCAAATCAAGATCAAAAAAGTCGAAATAGGTCAAATAAAGTGTTTTTAGATATTTCGTTATTCTGATCTAAATAACAAACATTTTGAAATCATTTTAACATGTATATGTGTAGAATGGAATTACCTACTAAAATATGTGATTTTCATAAATATAAGTCCAATAATTTGAAAACTATATAGAAAATACGAAAAAAAAGGGGCCCACTTCTGAGGCAATTATTATCGAGCAAAGTAATTACAATCGTGTTTCCAACCACAATCCAGCTTTCTAGTAATCTTCTTCTATAACATATATGGATTCGAGATTTAAATAATTAGTGTTTCCATGTTTAAACTCAATCGAAACATCGTAAAAATGGAATATCTAAGCCTTAAAATAAATATTTCAGAAAATAATGAACTTGACATTGCATGCGCATTGC
Source organism: Pyrausta aurata (assembly GCA_963584085.1). NCBI lineage: Eukaryota > Metazoa > Arthropoda > Insecta > Lepidoptera > Crambidae > Pyrausta > Pyrausta aurata. The sequence goes on from OY757252.1 coordinate 5,322,047, forward strand.
ACATCATTATGTCTTGTTTTTTTTTAAAACTAAAATATCAATTGATTTAAACACAATTAACGAATGGATTTCGCAAACATAAAAAAACGTTCGCGAAATCAATCCGAAAAGTGTGTTTTAATCAATGAGTAGTATTCGCGTAAACTTCAGAACCAAATATAAAATATCAATGCTTGTTTTTTTTTTAAATGTATGTATAACCTAAAATTTCCCGACAATGATAACACCAGATTAGAACTCATAAGACTCTCTTTGTAGTTATCAGTTATCTTTCTTACCATTACTCGACCCACAGTCGGCGCAGACTTGGTTCCCGGGCATCGCTCTGACGGCTCTGATGATGGACCGCTGGAGGTCCAAGAGAGAGTGTCCCGAGTCGTTGCTCTCGCCAGCCTGCTGGTGGAACGCCCTCATCAGAGCACCCTCCTTGCAGTTGACCAGAACTGACGTCCACGCCCGCTGCTCGTTCTCGTCTTCCGCTTGGAAGTGGTAGGTGCGGTTGTCTGAAAGAAAATATTTAATTGGTATAGGTACTGATGGGTGTTGAGCTGTGGTGTTGATAGTCATCATCATCATCATCATTATCAGCTAAAGGACGTCCACTGCTGAACATAGGGCTTCCCCATGGTTTTCCACATCGACCGATCACAAGCGGTCTGCATCCAGTGTGATCCTGCGATCTTTACAAGGTCGTTTGTCCATCTTTTCGGTGGACGTCCTACTTTGCGCCTTTGATCGAAGGGGAAGTGTTGATGGTATTACACGTGATTTGGTTGGATTGGGATCCAAAGAATTCGCAGTATAAATAAACAACAGATTTATCAAATGATATCATTGGAATCTATTACATAAATAAACGGGGAAGATATAACAATCTCAACTCGAGTACTGACACAAAACACATTGAATATTTTCCATAAGAATATAAAGATACGTTAAGATCCAATCATGAGTTTGGCCACGAATCCAGCTATTTTGAGGTATACAATTTTTTGGCTTCTTGTTGGAACTATAAATCACTTAGGGTTTTTTTAGATACTCACATGAGACTAGATCAAACGCCCTCTTATCCTCTGCTGCAACTTTTATCTGACACGTCAACAGATTCACCCTCGCAGGTGGTTTGTTCTCATCCGCATGGAAGATGTCCAGGAACCCTTCTGCCGTGATCCGGCACCGGCGCTTCTGCCACACCCGCCTGACTTTCCCCTCTGACTTCTTAAGAAGATACCCACTCCTCGTGGACCCATGCTGTTTGTCCCCTTGTAACTGGTGGAGGGAGTAGCCGCCTATAGACGATGACACCTGGAATAGAAACAGATGCAGTATTAGTAGCCAGAAGACAATAATCTTTTCTTGGAAGCTCGCACCTGTTCACATCGATCTGCCGTTGGTCAATACATAAACAAATGTGTGTAAAGAAAGTCAACACATGTACGAAACATCAATATCGTGCCAAGAGCAGCATATGTTGTTTAAGAAACAGATCACAATAAGTATGCATGTAATACGCACAAAAGTTTGAAGAGAAATCCATCCTTACCTCCCTATCTTGTGGTGCCGCTGCTCTCAACATGTTTCTCAATTCCAATAACCTCCTCCTTTCGTCGTCTTGCTGTTGCCGGATTTTTTGCAGCTGCACACTGAGATCTGCTACGTAGACACCAAAATGTTCGATCGTCTTCAAACCGTCTTGAAAGTAGTTGGTCTGCGCATGATAGTATTCTACCAGATGTTGCAGCAGCTCGATCCCCTTCTTCGTTTTTATCTCGTTGAACTTTATCAGGTACTAGAACAATACAAAAGCTCGTCAGTCCAGACTACAGCACGTTACTGTTTGGGGTACAAACGTGGAATGGAGCCAGTTGTACAATCAGACAGGGCGACGCCGAAAATGCGCGTGGGCACCACGCTTATTACTCCATCGGGGACCGGAGCTAATGGAACGCGCCAAAACATACGCGAGCGGCGCTCGGCTCGTACTGTTGAAAAGCTCAAATATTAAATGGTGCCCTTCCGCGAGTTAAAATTACGCCTAATGACGCACGAGCGCGTTTGTAGTGGATCCCGATTTGTCTTGCGAAGTTGTGCAATAATAATGAGGCGTGGCGAGGTGCGCGACCTTGCACAACTAACTTGGCAAATTGCCTACTGTTTACGTTTGTTTGAGTTTTTATCTTATATTGGTTATATCCTTATTTTTTGTATTGCAATAATAAGCTTATTCACGGCTCATAAATCGTGATCTGAGTACCTTGCCCTTGTGCGTGTCGGACCTAAATTTATTATATCCGTAACGCTAACAAGACAGGCATTAATGCACACGCGTTGGCCGTAGCGTACGTACGTATCAGGCTCAATGTATGTATAAGGTGGTGCGTCTTAGTTATCTTATTTGCCCTGCCTGCGACTAATAGAGTCAATAATAATTGCAAGACTAGACTCATGCAGGTATAGAAAGATATACTCTTTATTTATTGAACACCACTCACAGTAAATATTATGTTAAGTACCTAATTGTGAAACGACTCGATTGTTAATGACATATACCTTCGTATCCCTTTCGGATCGGCCGCCAAACTACTGCAAATCTTATACATCTGATCAAGGATTATAGGTAATTTGGGGCTGTAGATGACGATTTTGACATAATTTTCCACATTTTCCGACGCCATCTTGGAAAAACTTAGTACCAACAATTGTATTAACTCGGGCCCTATGCCTCCTATACGTACAATTGTTACGGATCTCAATTTCCATGCATATCAGTACATCCATTATTCTCATGTACCTCAAAAAACAATATAAATCGTATCCACTAATGTACTTTCGGGGTTCAATTGAGTGTAAGTGTAAATTGTGGCGAATATATTCATAATTTTTTTACGTCAAGTATAACTCAAGGTATTTTGCGTGGTTTAAAATCTTAAGGGGGACAAACAACACCCTAAATAGTGGCTTTGCTGGTGAATTTTATCATTTGGTACAGTAATGGACAAAATGTAATAGTTTGATCACCGCTGCCAGGCTCTGGCTCTGAGAAAGAGCAGAAGAACCTGAAGGGTGCATCAAAAAGAGAGAAATTAAATCATTATTTGTAGTCCAAATTGATATAGTCGTTATCTTCGCTGTCGTTTCCTGAGTGAAACCAAAAATATGATACAAGAACAGTAAAAATTAATAAATCGACAGAAACTAAAAACATGCATCAGGTAATGTAGGGTCCACTTCAATACAATTGTGTCAGTCAAGTTCGTCAAGCCTTTATTGCCAAAATGTTTGTTTGCCAAGAGCCACTGTTATCTCAAAAACATCCTATATTTAACTATTTTTTTAACAATTAACTCGTATAATACTACATTTACCAAACAAAACAATAGAAGGTTCTTTATTACGCTAAGTCGGGGAGCGCAATTAGTCATGAACTAAACGGGATTAAACTTGCTCACAGGCTGCGCTCAGGGTAAAAATTTGCGCGGAGGTCAAAATTCGGTTTCCGCACATTCGAACGATACCGGGCCCGTCCTCTGCCAATGTAAAACGAATGAGCTATAATCGACTTTGTAAACCGTACAATTGTATTGGAGAGTTTCGAAAGGGGTATTTATTTTTACCCATTCCGGTCAGGTATTTCTAAATTCTAAGTTATTTATTAAGCGCGTATTAAGTTCGTAGAGATTGCTGCGGCATGAATCCGGTAAACCGATGATTATTTCGTCCCGAGACACCTGAGTTGGAACAAAGCGCGAGGGTCAAGCCACGGAGCCCTGCGCAAGGCCGGTCGACGACCCGACGCGCGATGCCCGGTACCGCACTACGGTAGGGCTCCAAATACACAGCTTTCTTTTGTTTATAATGCAGCTCGTTCATTATTGCAGATCATCGACCTGATAGCCCTTGGGGATACCTAATGTTTGATTGAATTCTATGAAACTCCATATGTCACTGATTTGAGGTAGAGACCAGCTCCTGATTGCTCATTCGCTATCGCAATCACATTTATGGTTCACGGAAGTGGTCGAAACTGCTCGCGGCATGTTCGCGGTGCTTTCTGATTTATTACTCAGACATTGACAGATAACGCTCACCAGTGTCTATCGGATAAGTAGGCGATGAAGGTGATACAGATGAACAAGCCACGAGACATGAGAAGGCAAATGTCGTGAAGACCAGCGCGCAGGGTCGACAACCTAACCGCGCTTCGAGGGTACTGCACCGGCCTTTTGAGCTTCATCTTTCTTTTGTTTTGTTTGATTAGTCTCGCGATAGGATTTATTAGATGTTGCCACTTTAAACGGATTAAAGAATTTTATAAGCCTTTAAGTTAGTAAAAAGTTTGAATGTGAAGGAGGCATGAAAATCATTCTTAGTATGACTTTGAAATACCTACCTAGTTATAGCTGCTGTATTTTATTGACAGATAGGCTTCCTTTGCGTTTATGTGGCTAGACGCAAAAGCAATAATAAATTGATGATAGGTTTCTAGTAATAACAATGAGTCTAGTCTAGCTTCAGTCGCAATTACGCAATCAGCAATTCATATATCATATCGCAACAGGAAAATTGTGGGAGGAAATTTGAAATGCTGTTGATTAAATTATTGATAGACCTCTTGAATTCTAAATCCGAAATGTCGCTAGGATTTCATTCGCAGCCAACTTTCAAAGTGCGAGCTACCCACTCGCATGCCCACTGAGTCCGTACAACTTGTGAAATGAAATCAGCGCACCGGCATCCGACCTCTCAGGTTGCAGGACAACAATAAGCTTGCGGGCAAACAAACAAACCCATCCGACGAAACAATGACCTCACCACACATCTAGTTCGCAGAACAATGCGTGTCGATCACGATCCAACTCACTTTCGTTTAATTTGTTTGATAGATCCGCATGCTTCCTCGATATAGGATTTAAAAATAAATCAAGAGTGAGAAAATGAAAATGTAAATAAAGAGAACAATTGTGAGAAAATAAATACTCACTGGCTCAAAAAGTTTAAGTAATCATTGCAATCAATCCGTCCACTAGTGACCTAAAAATATATCTGTGACACTAACCAATTTTAAGGGCAGAAAAAGATAGCGTTAAAACCAGAATATTGTAATCAAAGTGCAAGTGTCTCGAAGCAGTGGTAGGGTTCATATTGGGACACACGTCCCTTATACTATACCTAATACTTATATACATACACATGTATAAGTGCCCCCAGTAGGTCTATATGCAGAAATAAATGACTTTTTTGTAACTCCAATGAGAGATACCCATCAGAAATCAAAACACTACATTGAGCCAGAAACACTTTGGCAGAATCAAGTTCTCCGTATTTTATTTTTGGTACAGGCTTACAAATTGGTTGCACATGAATGTAAGTCGACGTTGTATGGAGCGAGCTGTATTGTATGTGGTCTTTAAATAGGGCCCTTAACTGTAACTGGTCTCATCAATCTGGCGGGGTTGTGCAACGCGGCCGTGAACTCCCTGCCATTTGGCATTACACTCAATGTTGAGTACTGAGACTAGTGATGTTCACGCAGAATAGCAAAACATAATTCAAGTGTACAAAAATACAAAATGTATACTGCTTCATTTTTGTTGCAACAATAAATTGGGTTGGATCCAGGGGCGTGCATTCCATATAGGCAGTTAAGCAGTGCCTACCTCGTCATAATAATTAATCAATCAATAATAGAATTAGCTAGAACCTATAAGTATTTATTTTTATCGTCAATTACATACATACATTCAGTACTAACGCTCAAATTTAAAACGTAAATAGCAACATAAACACGGTAGGCTGCCCAGCGGTTGCTTGCTAGATACACGCACACTCTTGCAATCGCCACTCATCCCTACAATGTCACACAGCGAAGATAAAAAGAGGACCAAATTGAAAATGCGCCCTGTTCATACAAATCGAGATGACAGGCGATCTCCGCAACTTAGACTCCTAAAGTAGGCATGCATACTATCTTCTTTCTCTGTCAGTTCCCTACTAATGTGTTTTTGTCCCACTCGCACGCAAATGACGTTATTAAACTTCGGAGTCTAATCATTGCACATCTTTACTATTGAATTACGTTTATAAGTTAGGCATAATTGACAAATATGTTTTTATTTAAACTTAATTGATATAAAACAAACAAATACCTTTAACATTGATAAATACCACTGAATAGATAAAAATACAAACAAATCTTTAAAAGCAGATCTCGTGCCAGCGGAAATTTACGTTTTAACTCATCGAGTCGATACTAGATGGCGCTTTGTTGCTATTTACCCCTTACCTTTTTCTTATTTTAAACTAAATTTTATTTCATGCAAACAAGTCAAGCCAACCGATCTTGACTTCTGTTTCGGTAAATGCAAACATTATTCTTATCGAAAATTTGCGTCAGTCATTTCTTTTGTACGGAGTTTTTGCTTTTCGGCTTCATTTTTGCGATTTTTTAAGGCCGTCTTATTCCGTCAAATTATCTCATAAGCCCCGCCCCCTTGTTAAAAGTGCGGGGCGCTTCCCCCACCAGCACCCCCGCACAAAACTTTTTCTGTCAACTTTGTCTTACAAATCTCGTGTATAATTAAGCCATCTAGTGTTTATTTAAGGAACAAAATTTTCTTGAATAAGATACTTCATGCGCTTTTGTAAGTAACATACCCACGCCATCTAGCAGAACCCCTAAGAACTTTTACAAAATGGTTTCTTTAGTACACCATACATGCTTTTTAGTCTAAACGTTTATCGAAAGAACAAGGAACGCAAAGAGTGGCATTTCATTCTCACACGACTGGTCAGCACTTTATGCCAGCAACCTGTAACCATTATAAAAACAAGAAAGAATATCCAATAACATTTATTATATTCTTTATTGCACTTATAAGATGTACAGAAAATAGGTACAAGAAGTCACAATGTGAACAAAGGTGGGCTTATCCCTAAAAGAGACCTCTTCCAGCCAACCCATAGGTGTAGGAAATGTAATGTAATAACATTTAGGTTGTTTTTATTAAGATCCTTTTTGTCGACACAGTTATAGTCTCACTACTATCTTCCATCAGTCTTCCAATTGATGATGACTGAAGACCATTACAGATATGGCACTTCAAATTTAGGGTTCCGTACAAACCAGTAGGTATATAAGTCAAAGTTCACCCATCACGAGAATTTTGTCATGGTATTTTTTTACACACTGAAATTCATAACATTACAAATCATCATCATCATTCTCTTGCCCTGTTCCCAGTTTATCTAGGGTCTGCGCAGTATGTTTCACGCTTCCGTTTAACATTACAAATATGGAAAGCTAAATTAAAGACAAAGGTTTCTTTATCGTTTCAGTAATCCTTTAATAATATCAAAGTTTTTTATTTACTAGTTGTCTCCCGCGACGTCGCCCGCGTATATTTTGGATGTCCCGTGATTCAAGTAAATTAATGGTTTAAAGTAATTACTATCGAGGTCACCCACACCACGCTTAAAATACTCGCTTAATATCAGCCTGAACTATAAAAATGACTTGACTATCATGTGTTAGAAAGTAAGAAAATAGTAAGGCAAAAGTAGTTAGTAGTAATCTCTCATTTAGATGCAATACTTTTTTCGGCGAAGTTCACTATCAAATATACTGAGCATTGAACTTGGCTATCATTTTTCACATTGATGTTTTTGTTGGGATATCATAACTTTTTATAGAAATATTTATTTGCTTATTCATAAATCATTAATACATATTTTGTGCAAGCTTCCATCCACTTAATTATAACGGTTTCAGACCCTACAATTAAAAAACTTTCTTTTGTTTTCAGATTTTTTCCTTCGCTTACACATTATTACCTAGCTAGTTGCCATATTTCAACTGTCTAGGTTTGTTAATTAGAGCACCGCACCCACACAATTACTTTGATAAACCATATATGGTTTTGCCATGTTTGACTTTTTGTAGTCTAGCTTATAGACCTTTTTTACTATAAAACTGTAATTTGGCATGGGTTTCTTTATATGCTAATCACACCGCCTAAAATATGTATTTTAAAATATTTTTGGGACACCTCCCTACAAGGAATGAATTATGATGAGCATGAGTTCCCGAAAGGGCAACACCAGGGTTTATCTCATGAATCGTGATAGTAAGACAGTTGAAATTTTCAGGAAGGATGTATTCATGTTGCCGTTGAAAAAACAAAAACTTAAAAAACAGTTTTTTTTTCAGGTTGCTCTCATACAACTTATCTACTCTGATAATGATAATAATGAGGGGCTGCCCCATTATTAGGACTTCATATCTTTTGTATGGGACTCCCTGACAACAGATATGATGTTTATGCCATTTTCATAGATAATGGTACGGAACCCTTCGTGACCCCGAAGCGCCATTTGGCGCTAACTACAAGATTAATAGAATTATTATGTGTCACAAACACCAAAGTTGTTTTGGATATTCAGTAACAGCAATTTGAGGAACAACGGTTATAAAAATAAAATTAAGACAGTCTCCACACATTTTCGAAAGAACAAAATTGTAAAAATTATTCAGATTTGACATTTCTGAATGCAAATATAATTGGATTATACTGAGTAATCTCTATGTTCGTCGCTCAAGTCCATGTCACCAAATAAGAGATAGATAGTCAATGCATTATTACTACACGATTCAGAAAATGTGTACGTACGTACGTAAATAACATGGAAACCTGAGTTCCATACACGAAGAGAGCTAGACCGACCTTAACTTAACCTCCAATGTTTGTATTTTGTCACAGGAGTCTAGATGTAAATAAATAAATAAAATTAAAATAGACCTATCACCTAATAATTTTCTCCCTCCCTCAAATTCATATAATATTTTCTCGTCTCCAATATACTAGAGTCACCAGGGCACAGCTTTAGCATTTGAGATTACTGCTAAACCTACAGTTATGGTTTAGCTCTGATTTTTCCAAATAGAGAAAATGTTCAACACTACAAAAATTTGACATGAGTGTTTTATGCTTTTTGTTTATATTGTTACTATAGAAACGGATTCATCTCTACGATTGGTTCAAAAATATAGTTCATTTATTCACAACAATTATATATGTCGCTACAGCCTTTCTCTTTTTATTTTGCTTAACACGTAGAGGTTGGGGGTTCCATCCTCATGGCATTGAGGAGATTTATCCGCATGGTGATGATGTTTTTGATACTTATTTTCTTTTTGAAATTTATTTTCATTGTTATGTAGTTTTTTTAATAGGATTTGCTACTTTAAAAAAAAACCTAAAAATTTAATTAGTTTTTATTTTTAATTTTTTTTATTTTATATGTTAAAATGTCCAAAAATTAAAATAAATACTTATTTCGTTTTCTAAAAAAATAGTGTGACTATGTAGAAAAATATTCATGATACCCCCGATTTGAACTCGCGACCTTTGATTAGTATAAGACTGGTGCTGATCCAACTGAGCGTGACGCGGCGCGGCGAAATTAGCTATTATTAGTTCTTAGGTGTTTTACGTAATTAAGTACGCAAATAAAATTGCAAAAATTGACATAGGTCCAGCGTTCGCAGTGGCGTCAAGGGGAATGAGGAAATGGTATCTCGTGCTTGTCATTTGAATAAAAAGATAGCGCTATTTCTGCTTGCATGTATAGAATAGAGATGACACGACGATCAACTGTTGCGTCAAAGTCGTTGCGCGAATCACCATCGTCACAAGTGTGAGAATCACTAAATCAGTGTTTTATGAATTAAAATGTTAATAAAACTGGAAAAAAACGATTGGACGCCCTAAACATCTTTGGTGTCTAAAGTAATCTTAAAAAGACAATTGGAAGAATTTGCTGCTTGTAAGAAAGAATACAGACTAATGAAAAAAATGGACCTTTCTTTGCCTGAACATAACACCGATAAAAACTAAAAAAAAATCATTTGATTCATAGCTGAGATCTCACTTATGTGGTCAAAATGTATATTCTTATAATCCCCTGTTCCTCACATCTGTGTAGCTTGAGCAAATCAAGATCAAAAAAGTCGAAATAGGTCAAATAAAGTGTTTTTAGATATTTCGTTATTCTGATCTAAATAACAAACATTTTGAAATCATTTTAACATGTATATGTGTAGAATGGAATTACCTACTAAAATATGTGATTTTCATAAATATAAGTCCAATAATTTGAAAACTACATAGAAAATACGAAAAAAAAGGGGCCCACTTCTGAGGCAATTATTATCGAGCAAAGTAATTACAATCGTGTTTCCAACCACAATCCAGCTTTCTAGTAGAGATGTACCGACTAGTCGCCGACTAGTCGGTAAAGCCGACTAGTCGGCCATTTTTGTAGTCGGCGATTAGTCGGCGACTAGTCGGCTAAATCCGCCGACTAGTCGGCCCGCTTTTCACTCATGTTAATATGCTCAAAAAATAGAGTGATTGAAATGAAGTTGTATCTTTAATCTTGTTATTTTTTATTATAAGAATCACAGTTTCAGTTTATAATACAATTTAATGATCGGTAGTAAATTTAAATAGGAACTCTTCCTTTGACATCCCCAAGTTATTCAATCTCAAAATTAATAAAATAAAACAATACTAGAAGTATCTAAGTATAGTAAGTATCAATTGGATTAACAAACTTTTTTAACAAAATATTAGAAATAAGTAGGTAGGTTTAATTTACACTACAACCTAGAAATAGGAAGTTGTTCTATGTGCACTTTGTATATTATACATATAAAACAAGTTCCTATTTCAATATAATAAATTGTACTGAGATCTAGAGATCAAGTAAAATAAACTTCAACAACAAAAAATAACTATTATAATATAGCTTAATAAGAATCTAGCTATCAAACAAATCAATCTACTACTCATCATTAATCAAAAAATGGCAATAAAGACTAAAGTTTTTCAAGGCGGCGCCGGCCGCGCGCCAATTCTACGAACCGAGAGCGCGCTCACGAACATTTCCGACTTCACCCAGATTTTACCGAAAGTAATGATCGGCCTAGCCGACTAGTCGGCCGACTAGTCGGCCATTTTGCTGCCGACTAGTCGGCCAGTCGGCTAGTCGGCCAAAGTCATAGTCGGCACATCTCTACTTTCTAGTAATCTTCTTCTATAACATATATAGATTCGAGATTTAAATAATTAGTGTTTCCATGTTAAAACTCAATCGAAACATCGTAAAAATGGAATATCTAAGCCTTAAATTAAATTTCAAGTGCACATTTGTGGTTTTAGATTAAATTAAAGAGTTTCAGGGGTTTGATTTGCGTAAGTAAGTTATTTTTGCTGAAGTTTCGCCTTAATTTCACAGAGCTGTTTAAAAAATGTCGAAGCTGAGTTACGAGATGTAAAATCTGGGGTTTATTTTGATTTTCTTCATTTGTTCTGACTCAAAATTTGTATGTGCCTACTCCACTCAAAATCTAATGCACGCCCCTGGTTGGATCTCACTTTTGAGTTTGAAAACTCGTGAAAGAGTGTGGGTCGCTCTTTCGTAAACAAAGGTAAAACAATACATGATGAAAATCTGATAACTATTTATAAAAAAACATATTTACGCGCAATCTTAAATAAATGTATGTTAGTACTGAGCAGCTTGATTAATTTACTGTGATATAGGTACAAAAACTAAGAAATGAAAAGTTAAAATTAAATTGATCATCGCTTACAAACTCAAATCATGTTTCACTTCGTCAATAAGTATCACATCCAAGATACTTTTCTAAAAATAAAAATAATATGAATTGATCACAACACAAGGGTCATCACATCACTAGCAAGAGGCTAGGGCGCAACATGCAGACACTTGGCACCAATACAAAGCACTTATACGTCGCATGGCTTGTATGGGATGAAAAATGTTGCCGACTGCTTATGGTAAGTATAAATAAAGTAAGGGGTCGTGTTTTAAGCGGTCTTAAGTTTTTTATTTATTTACTACATACTACTCAGCGCCGGATGGGTGACAAAGTAATGATTTACAATGTTATAAAAACAATAAAACATCATAACATTGAAAGACCGCAACAAAATCCGTAGCACGTTCTGGATTATTTAGAAGGTGTAAAGACACATTCGAAGAGCATAGTATTATTGTAATACATTGGAAGTTGCGAAAATTCTCGGAAATTATGCACAGTGTCAGCGTGACGACAGATAGCGGACGACATACAGGGTGTGACCTGTAATAGGAGCAAACACTTAAAATGTAGGCCCTTTAAGTGACGAGTAATCCAAATTAAATGGTTATAATTTTTTAAATTGAAAAATAAAATATTGTTATTTTCTAACAAAATAAATCGAACCAGCAATGTATTGCAAACAAATGAGTCCAGTCATAGAACTTGACATTGTCATTTACTACAACGAGTAAGCGATTTTGACTATTTTGACGATATACATTAACTATAACTTTGGATTACTACTTATATCTTTAATTTAGAGCATTTTGGAGAACTATGGTCACCAAACCACCCGGTCAAGGTAACTACGAATACTCTGTAGAATCATTGATTAAATTTTTTGCTCCTATTACAGGCCACACGCTGTATATTTGGCACAGCCACAGCAATAACATTATACGGCTCCAATAGACGCAGCGTCACGAATCACGATTCTGGCACTTGACACACATTATCAAAAACGTATAACTGTTCGTTGCCAGTGTCACTGCCAATACACTCTTGAGTCTTGACCTTTGCATTATCAGATTTATCATGCTCGTTGAAATCTGATATCATATTGTTATTTCTATATAGAATACTTAACTTTATATGATTTGTTTGAAGTAGACATCATATTACATTTTACCCGCGAATAATCTCTTATTACTTTTATTAACATAACTTACTTTGAAGTTACGATAGACAATATAGGCAAGGGCAGTGGCAACTGGCAAGGGAGGTTGTCTTGGGGGTAGGGATTGACAATTACATACCTATCTCGATACAATCGGTGTGTAAATATGCGGTTGACCACAAAGGCACTTGTCAGGGAAACAGCTGTACAATAGCTGCCATGAGCAGACATTGTTACTCAGTGCTAATTGCATTCCTGTTCGTAATGTGAAACACATGGCTCCATTACAGATTTGTCATATCTTAATTCACATTATTATCAAAATAACTGAATGCTATGTGATGGCTACAATTGTAAGAAATGCTCTAAGTTTGCCTATCTTGAAGACTTTTGAACTTACCTAATAAAGACATGCTATATTGGCTTTCAAGAAAATTTTAATATTATATAACATTACGGACGCTTGAGAATATTAACGAATCGCGAACCTTTTATCGTCATATTGCGGCATAGGTCCTAAACTTGTAAGTTTATTATTTCTTTTAGTACTACGAACCATCAAGTTTTGATGAGAAGCGATGACAATGTGATAGAGCACGTACTCGTAAACCTAAATATAGCGGTCTCGGTTCGAAAATATTATGTATCCACTTTTAAGTGCTGAGAGCGATATACATCGGATTTGTTTATGTAATACACTGTAAACATTAACGATATTTTGTAACAGTTATTAATTAACTTTTACATTGCAGACTATAGACAAAAGACCTTTTACTGGAACAATCAAAACCACAGGTTTTGTTACCAAATCATGCTAATGACGCGAACTTGTAATCTAATTTCATATTTATGTACAAAACTATATAATTACAATGTTTTATTATTCAAAACAGTAAAAAATGTGCTGTGTAGTGTAAACTGTTAGTAGTATTACAAACACAAGTATATTGTCTGTAAGGTCGGTCGTTCACACGGGTCACACGCGCGCCGTCATATTTCTTAGCACAATAATTATCGCAAGATATCGTTTAACATACTTTTTTTTACCACACACGCACATGCTGTTAGCTGCTCTTTGTTAGGTATTGTACTTTGATTGCGATTTAATTATTGCCTACGAATATAGATTTGAACTCTCTACCAGCACTTTTATTTTTGGCCTCGAATCTATGTTTACAATAAGGATAAGTTTATAAATGGGTATTATTAAAATAACGAAATATATTAAAAATTTAAAACAGTTACGCAATGAGATGGTAATGACGATAATAACATTATGGACATGTACAATATTTAAAGGTCTGAAATAGTAATTGATAAATTCTAAATAATTGATGAACTCAGTAACAAATCGCCAAATAGGTTGAAATAGCCTATGGAGTACTTTACCTATTATATCAATGAGAACCTATAATAATCAATGTATGTAATTTCAAGGGGGTTATGCAATAAAACTTAAGTCTTCATAAAAAAGTGACTCTCATATTTACCGAAAATCATCTCACAACAGTACGCATAAGAGGATAAGCAAAACAAGATATATGGTTACCTACATTACGGACAAGCAATCGACTTTCTATTTACAAATGTAGGTAGTTACTTTGTAAAACGTAATTGGCATCAAGTACCAGGCGTACTTATTAAATCACTCGGCCGGGAGTCAATTAAGGAAGCCACTTGCACTCAAATTCAGCTCCATCTTACAAATCACATTAAACGAACGAACGCTCACACACATTAAAGAAAGTGCTAGTAGAGCACGTGCTCCATAAAACTCTACCTTTTCATCCTTAATTTCTGAAGATTTGGCAATACGAAGTCAATTTAATTCCTGACATCAATAATTACCTTAAATTATGTTGAGATACTGGGGAAGATTGTTTTGATATCAGCATCATATAACTGTACTGTACAAAATAGTAAGAATCCTTTGCTTTTACGACATAATTTCTTAAGTAAACTTCCTCTTATTCGCATTTTGGAGTCCCTGAAACAGCTAGGATTTGCAAACGCCCATCTAGGGCGGAGTAATTAAGCGTACCAACAGGTCCCTGGTCACCAACTACTTTGGGCAACGCCGCTAATTGCCCATTCGCAATTAATAACCAACCTTTGGGCACAGCGCTCTCGGCTCAGAGCCAAAACCCTCTTACATGGACCATGGCTTTTAAAAATTGCGAAATATATACAGCGACATAGACCAAAGCCATGTAGCGTTTTCTTCATTTTGAAATAAATGCTGTAGCATGTTACTGATTAACTGGCTAGAGTAAATAAACGCTCAGTCCGCGTTTACATAAACAAATCTAAAGTTGTTATCGTTAAACCTAATAAACTTTTAGTATGCCATAGGAAAGTTTATTTTATAAAATAAACACCGGGTTTCAAACTTAGCGATTTTAATATCGTACGAGTAGGAATAATAATCAATTATGATAATTTTAACGCAAACAAGAAACCAGACATAGCGTAAAGACAGACAAAGGATGCTTTTTAAAATTTAAATTATGCAAACCAGTTTTGTACACATAAAATCTGGCAGGTTTAATATTTTTTCTTTCGCCCTGCATAGACTTAATAAAACATTCATTGAAAGCTTTTGAAAAACGTGATTTAAATAAAGGGAGTGGAAAGAAATTACGCTGATTTAAAGCCTTTTGTTTTTTACTCCCAAATTATAATCAAGAGCTCTACTACTCAGTTATGTATTATCATAGTTATTGTTGTAGTAAATAAATAAATAAAATAATATAAGTAAATAACTTCGCTTGTTACCACCAATCAGTCATTTGTTAGTATTAAAAGGAATAAGAATAATATAAAGAAACTAGCATACCTCACACATTTGAAGCTGGAACAGTCTTCGTTCCTTCTCCATCTCATCGGCTATCTCCGCCGGCGTTACTTCACTCCGGATCAAGCCAGCTTCTTTCGCTTGCGACTTTTTCTCTTTCTCTATCTTCAGGTACTTGGACTCGTAGTCTTTGGATGCTTTGTCGAAGGGCCTCTTCAAATCGCCTTTCACTCCCCTGAGATCACCCTTGAGAACGCTGTCAACCGGGAACATCACGATGTTGTTTATGTTCTGCATCTAGGGACATAAGTGTTCACGTTAGCGAATATACGCGGCGAATACTTCAAAACGAAAGTGCGATTGCCTGTGAAACATTAGACTGCATCACGCTTCATTTGAGGCGAGCAGCCATAGAAACATGAAAGCCGTGTATAAGCTCAAATTTCTTGAACAACCTGTTGAATGTTGCGCTTCAAACTATCAAGTGTATCAAGTTAGTAGGTAGGTACCCAAATAATATACGACACGCGGCATATTACATAACTAAAACATACGGAAACAATACAGTTTTTAGAGTGCACAAAAGCGTCGTATAACGCCAGTTGGTTGCAAAACGTACATTCCGAAGGCGCGTTTGGCTGAGCTCGGTGTTGTTGCCTCACCAGCATCATTCAGACAGACAACGGCTCAGCAGTTGCAAATGCACTGCCCGAATAGGCGCCAACCGCTGTGTACTGAATAGCAGCAATGCCAATTGAGCAACCTTAATGTACATGTACATTGTATGTCAGTACACTGTATTCACGATATGCATTACTGGCAAAAGAGGCTTATATGACGACCGTGGCCTGGAAACTACGTGCTATATCAAGAATGGGTGAGAGTAGGCCGCCCGGTAACCAGATGTTTGGTTCAGGGGAGTAGATAATATTGCCGGCACGGACCGATAACATTTGAATATTATGGGAACACTTTTACCGCGTCTATTTTTAGAGTTGGGATTTACTCGGTGCGGAGAATACAGAATCCTCCGAGGTAGCCATACTTACTCCAAGGCTTTACATCTACAACTTTGTTACAAAATTAATGAAGACTTTTCAGTGGAGATACTATGTAGATACAATGATCTATCTGTGTCATATGGCTGGGCCGAAATACCCATAGTTAAAATCATGATTAATGTTGCTGTGCTAGTTATCTACCTACATCATCGCTAAAACAGATTTTTATGTGTGGATAGAAATAATAACAAACTTCTATGATTCTGTGATAAATTGGCCGACAGACGGTCGATCTTGATGTAAATGGAGGAAAAACACGCATGACAGACGAGTCTCGGAATGGAGGGAGCCAGACATACAAAGGGTTGTAGTACATAATGAAACCCTTCCTGGACATTGTAGCAGCCAGCCACTGAGCACACTACTAACTAATTACCTCACCGCGGAATTAATAGCCCTATTACAAGCACTTGCTATTGTACAGCTTCTTTTTCCACTTCACAACTCGGGGGTTAAGTGTTCTTTCTTTTTTTAGTCTACGGAACAAAGCAGTGGTTAAGCGTTAAAAAACTGTGTCTAAACATAGTGTGTTGGTTGGCAGATATATAGTTGTCATGATTTTTAATTAAAAATGTAATATTTGTCATATTTTTGAATAGTAGTAGTTATTTTTATTTAATATTGGCAACACTGCTCAGCCCCGCCAGGCGTAGTGGGGTTGAGTGGTGGGGGCCGAATCAACGGAGCGATGGAAGCGGGATGCTCTGGCAGTTCTCGTCCGATCATCGCGAAGTGAAGTGTTGTCCGTTATTTAGTGAAGCACTGACCTTACTTGTAGCGAAAATGATTATTGTGAAATTATTGAATAAAGGTTTGTTATTACTACGACTGGAGTTTTCTTGAAACTTCAGAAGCGGGATAAACCAAGGTATGTACGCTCACATCTTTTGAAACGTTAAGTCGAGGCGTAGGCTACTCTTCGATCGTATATAAGTTTGGCTCGTTTGAACATTGAGAAACAGTGAGACACGCAGAAAAATAAAGATAAGCTACGAATTACTGAGGAAATAACTGCTTGCTTACTATTTTACCTTGATTTTAATAATAACTATATGATGTTATATCTTACAATCTTTATCGATATTTTAAGAAAGATCCACTCTAAATACAAATGGATTATCAAATGGATGAGTAAACTATTTTTGTTTACTCGATTACTATGAGTGAACCATGTAGGTTCGCTGGATGATTAAACTTTGTATGTTTGCAGGATTATTATGAGTGAACCATGTAGGTTCGCTGGATGATTAAACTTTGTATGTTTGCAGGATTATTATGAGTGAACCATGTTGGTTCACTGAATTGTAACTACATTGTACTAAATGGTAACAGTCTGGTCTTGATGGACTCCACTGTATTTTTGGGCATTGCACTTGACTCAGGATTACAGTGGAGACCTCATATTGAAGCCCTAGCTGTGGGGCTGGGCTCAGCTGCCTTTGCAGTTGGGAGGATTGGGTACCTGACTGATGTTGAAACGGCGAGGCTTGTATGTTTTGGTTGCTTCCACAGTATTGTGTCTTGCGGTCTTCTCTTGTGGGGTTCTGCTACGGACATTGAAACCATATTTGTTTTGCGGAAAGGAGCCATTCGTGCTATTTATGGACTTGGTCCTCGTGACTCCCTGAGAGAGGTCTTTGGGAGGATCAACATGTTAACTGTGGCTTCTCAATACATTTTTGATAGTGTAATGTACGTCCGTAAAAATTTGGATGATTTCATGAAGAGGGGCGACATTCGCCCATATAGCACGGGAAGTGAGCGCAAGCTTGTCGTTCCTAACTTCAGATTGGTTAGGGCTAGTGATTCGTTTATGGGAAATTGTATGGAATTCTTTAATAATGTGCCACGCAGTCTTGTCGAGTTGCCGGTTGATGAATTTAAGAAGCACGTTGGAAGCGCGCTTATGTCTGAGGGCTATTATAACGAAACCGAGGCACTATTGTTTATTCAAAAATAATTATATCTTAAAATTTTTATTAAGTTTCACTATAGAGAATCCATTTTCTTTAGATTTTGTTATATCATTTCTTTATTTTTATTTCTAATCGTTTTTTGTACCATTTTTATGTAACGCAGTCCAACCTATGACATTGGAAGTATTTAATTGCCTACGATACAGGTTTTACCTAGTGTAGGCGGTTATCGATTCATGTACTAATACTGTTATGTTTTGTGCTAAAATAAATATATTTTGTTTTTGTTTGTTTTTTGTTATTGTGGGGTTCGGGACTATCTGGGCGACACGAATGTGTGGTCCGTCCGGCCTGCACCGACTGATGTACTTGCCTTTGGTGGTTTCGATTTTACGGCGGCTGGTGGTGGCTGGGTTTGTTCCGGCGTTTCTTCTCGGCACTTGCCTAGTTGTCTGTGTTCTGTCTCGAAGCGCTGGTGGGGCCCAAAAGATAAGGAGACATGTTTCGGCCCTTTCAGGGCACATTTATTTTTATTTTTTTTCACTGTATATTTTGACGTTCGTAAGTGTCATTTCATGACCTAAATTGAAATAAAGATTTTGAATTTGAATTTTGAATTGAATTTGAATAATTAAACTTTGTATGGTTGCAGGATTATTATGTAGGTTTGCTGGATGACTAAACTATGTATGTTTACTGGATTACTATGAGTGAACTTGGAGGTTCGCTGGATGAGTAAACTATGTATGTTTACTGGATAACTATGAGTGAACTTGGAGGTTCGCTGGATGAGTAAACTATGTATGTTTACTGGATTACTATGAGTGAACTTGGAGGTTCGCTGGATGAGTAAACTATGTTTGTTTACTGGATTACTATGAGTGAACTTGGAGGTTCGCTGGATGAGTAAACTATGTTTGTTTACTGGATTACTATGAGTGAACTTGGAGGTTCGCTGGATGAGTAAACTATGTTTGTTTACTGGATAACTATGAGTGAACTTGGAGGTTCGCTGGATGAGTAAACTATGTTTGTTTACTGGATTACTATGAGTGAACTTGGAGGTTCGCTGTATGAGTAAACTATGTTTGTTTACTGGATAACTATGAGTGAACTTGGAGGTTCGCTGGATGAGTAAACTATGTATGTTTACTGGATTACTATGAGTGAGCTATGGAGATTCGCTGGGTCAGTAAATAGTTTATTTATATTTATTAATTATGGAAACACAAACGAAATAAATATTAAGTCGAAATATACGAGTAAGTTACATTGGTATAATATCACGTTAAGTTTGCATTCCGATAATAGCTAAACGCACCCTTTTTATTTGGTAGTTGTTTACAAGAAAACCAAAATACTAACATATGCTGTAACTATGCAAGTTTAATGAGAAATACGGATTAAATAAATTATATAGTGTTACTATCGAACTAGTTAAGCTTAAAGTTTACATAATATTATTTAGAAAAGAATTGAATATCCGAAAATGAAATGAACAGCAAAGGTCACACACAATCACTTTTTGGGAAACTTGAACTTGACCTGATGATCCCTTATAGGTTGACAACACTATATTTATTGAAATGATTAATAATTTTCGCTGGATTTTACAATGATTTAGTCAACTATTATGGTCACTAGACTACACATTAATATATACACAAAATATATTGCTGATTTACTAAGTTTGGAATTACCCATGATTTGAGTTTATTTTTCATTAGTAACCGTCTTAAGAAGTTTTAACAATTGATACAGTTCATAGTCAACGAAGTCAATGAAGTTCGTTAAATTCAGCTGTTTGTATACTGTTTAAATCAAACACAGTAGGCATAGAGTGGGTAACTACTCAGAGGAATTTATTTGGATTTCAGGATGCCTCGTTAAGATGATGATTGGAAAACGCCGCGCTCAATATGACCAAGGAGGAGGCAACGGATGAGGAGGAGTCCTTCAACATCGTCTTCATCGAGTGAAGGAAGGAAAGAACAAGGAAGTCACGTAAGCAGTCTAGAAAAATGGGAGTCCGGTTATATATTTATATCTAACGAAAATAGCGGTTTGACATGTTTTAACTGTGGCTGACATGGACATAGGTTTAAAAATCTTTATTCTCATACGAAATGACATATCATTTATGAGTTGAGAAAAAAAAAATCTTATGTAATTAGCCGGTATTCGACTCTAAATACATTTTTAGCTTATTTTTAATATGTTCATACTTTCACACTCTTTTATGGGGTTTGGTAGTGTATTGAATAGCTGTGCTCCCTCAAACAAAATAGTGTTATTTCCATAGTTAGTTCTAGGCGCGGATAGTCCTTCCGCTGATATACCTTTTACGAATGCCCGAATAAGTACTTTAGTGAACATCCAGGTCTCAGTCCCACACGTGAGCATAGAAGAATTCACTGATTATAGATTCTGGGTTTTGATCAGCTGGGTTTTCTTTTTTGAAAGCGAAGTCAAGTTTAGAATAAACCGCCGACATATGTTTTATTTGCTTATGAAGTACCTTTATTTGATTATCTTTGCCCATGCGGATTTCCTGTTCCAAGTACACGTACCTTGTCTACCTATTCCATGGTGTTTTGATTAATGGTTATATTGATGTTGTTACCATCTTCTAAGTTCTTATTCAAACCAACCTCCCCCTAGAGGCTTCACTTAGTTCCTGCATCATTATTTGCAGTTATTATTGCAGGATTGTCTGTCAGTGGAACTATGATTATCTATGAACCTAAAGTTATTCATTTAAAGTCCTCCCGTTTTTCCCAGTACAGTTTTTAAAGACGTCTGCTGGAACAAGGGTTAATTGCCCTGCGTGGCATTTTCGTATAAATTTTTGATTAGATTTACATATTAACGATCTATTCAAGAGTTATGTAATGCCTGGAAAGCGGTCCACGATTCTTCACTATCAAATGACTTATTAGGGTCGGTAAATCAATGAAGGCATCTGGTATTCGGTTACCATTTCGATAACTGTTGCATCGTCAAAATGTGATCCATGGTACATATTAAAAACCGAACATCTTCGATAGGTTGATAAAAGAATCAAACTTGTTGGTGAGGCAAATAGTGCCAAAATTTGACATGAGTTTTAGTTCAGTTATTATTTATTAGCATAGTTGCGCTTAGTTAAGGAAGTCAACTTGATGAGCGGTAATTGCTTAAATTCGCTTTGTTACCTTTTTCTTGATAGCGATATGATATTAGAACATTCCCATTCTTTAGACATCTTCCCATATTGAAGAATTGACAGTTAGCCCTTGTAAGAGAGCGCTAGCAATAGTTATATATATATTTTTATTGTGAAGACCACAGCTCTTAATGATGATAACATAAAATACAAAGACAAAAGACAAACTGACGGATTGCTGTGGTCGATTATGTTAGTAATTCTTGACGGTTCTGGTAGGGGCCAAAGTTAGGGGTCTATTCCAATGTGATTACAGTAATTTGGCGAAGTTGCAGTCCTAGTGAGGAAGAGACGTTAAAGGTGCTATTGCAGGATAGTTAGGGCAGGATTGGGAAACGAATTCATATTGATTTAGTTTTGGTCCGACGCGTGAAATTTTGCTTTTGGGACAGGTGATGTGTGACGCGACTATTTCCTCTATAACATATAAAGAACCTGGGTGACCGGTATTTTATTTAAAATTAAATGTAAAAAGTTTGGATCCATCAGGAACCACGTGTCTTACCCAACTGAACTAACGTTGACCCAACTGAACATTGATAGCCAAATTTACTTTGATATTCAAATGATTTTGTAGCGAGTTTTCAGTGCCTGAAAACACGGTGATAACATCATTTGCTGAGAATGAAACCTATCTATATCGATTTTTGCCTTACAAACCCCCTATTTACAAAATTTCATTACAATAATTGAAGCCATTTCCGATATTTAAAATATGTACAAGAATTGCTCGTTTAAAGTATAAGATAATGTAAAATTGGTATGAGTTATACTATAATGTCAAACTAAACGATTGTTTAGCTCTCAGTTAGCATAAAGTATTATGATAAGAACAGTAAATGCAGGACTATTATACAATATTTCTATTGTATAATAATTATTTATACACTATCGCATCAGACCGAATGTCATGATTTTAAACAGTCAGGCACCGGGATTTCAGTTGAATGTTGTTGCGTCCCAGATAACGTCGTTGGGGTTTGAGATATATATTAATGTACAAGATAGTTTTAAGAAAACTTTGTTATTACTGTACATGTTCTTCATTAGTAATTATTAAACTAGATGTATGTCGCAAACATTCTTATTAGTTATAGGTATTATAAGTTTCAACTTATTTTGTAAATTGATTACTGATAAGATTAAATTTAATGTGAGGATAAAGCAACAGCCTTGTCAATTAGGTATTGTTATGACCCGTGCGCCGGGAGGCTGCACGTTGTAGGATGGCCGAATGTCATGATTTTTAATTAAAAATGTAATATTTGTCATATTTTTGAATAGTAGTAGTTATTTTTATTTAATATTGGCAACACTGCTCAGCCCCGCCAGGCGTAGTGGGGTTGAGTGGTGGGGGCCGAATCAACGGAGCGATGGAAGCGGGATGCTCTGGCAGTTCTCGTCCGATCATCGCGAAGTGAAGTGTTGTCCGTTATTTAGTGAAGCACTGACCTTACTTGTAGCGAAAATGATTATTGTGAAATTATTGAATAAAGGTTTGTTATTACTACGACTGGAGTTTTCTTGAAATAGTAAATGAGTTGGGTTCGTAAAGTGCATCCTTAATTTCTAATATTTATTCATCTTTTTTAAGGGGACTTTAAAGATGAAAACCTTTACCTTACTTTTAATACCTATACTGTGTTATCCACTTTTACCTCACCGCTTTTACAGCAATTACAGCCTAATATTCAGGTCAGCTAGCTCTGCACTTCTACGAGTCATGCGGATTTGCCTTGTAAACGACGTAAAACGGCGAATAAATATTATGACAGGAAACTGTTAAATTGCTAAACAGAACGTGTACTATTAACTGTAGTTAAGCTCGGCCAAGAGACTGTTTGTTATAAGATTATGTATTTGTTTTGTGGCCATATTATAGTCATATAGCACAGAACATGTCATAGCAAAAAAAGTACAAGAGAATAGAGCTTCTGAAGTTCTAAAAATCCTCTAGATTTTATTTCATCCCTAAACCAAAATATAATTTGTATATTATATTGTATTGTATAAGTATTTACTTATGATCTTTTGGGCATGTACAAAAGACTATCCAAAAGTTTTTAAAATATTGGTTAGTTACAAACAAGTCCCGGTTTTGGGGATTGCATTGTCAACTTTAAGAGTGATATGACAGTCTGGAGATTCTCAGATTTTACCGAATTTATCAATGTGTGTGTGCGATTTTATATGTCCGGGACACAAAAAATGTTTACTGTAATCAAACAAGTTTGATACTTTATCTCTAGGTAGTAGGCTATGCGTATGATGAACATAGAAAATGATGGTCATGTAAAAGTCGATATGATAAATTAATGTTATACCAGTTTTTTTTTTATTTAAAATACCTACGCGAATACAGTTCGGAATCAGGGCTCGCGTCAATTCCTTTCGCGAATATTTTCCTTTTGGTAATTCAATAACTAAATTCACAGATTTAAACACAAACGTACAGTTATAGTAACGTAAAAACTTATAGCATGGGAAGAAACGAAATGCATCCAAAGGGTGAAGACATATCGAGGCGGGTAACACGTACCGACCTGCACCGACTAACCAGTGATGTGCCGTGTTGGCTATTTCATGGAATTGAAATGCTTTATAGAGATTCTTCCGACTCAAGTCCTGATTTGAATCTTGTTTTAAAAAACATTCTAATGTCAGTCGGTCCTTATTTGGATTTTTGTAACGAATTTCTAAAATATTTCGAGATCAAAAAAAGATGACTTGGCACATCACTAGTCAGTCGGTTCAGGTCGGTACCGGTTATCTACCTCTTTATGTCTTCACTCAAATCGTGACTCTGAGAATAGGTATTTTTTTAACGCATGTGAACTCCATGAGAAACGGGGACTAAGGATTATTGGTGGATGCTGCCGTTGGTTTTGAGCTTGATCTACCACGTGTCATACCAACTGGGTGCTATGAGGATTTATTAACACATAAATACCTTTTAGTGTGACGTTGTTCTTTGATATGATTTGTATTTTGATATATGAAATATGTGACAAGTTACTATAGCTGTCATTCAGAAAATGTAGTTAAGAAGCTTTCGATCAAGATTTCAAGTATTTAATGTATAACAGATGATAAATAACATCATTTTTTTTGTTTTAATAAATTTTTCAATAATGAAGTATTATATGAATGTGGACTTGAATAGAACCATAGAACTTCATGGCATTTGCGTACAATTTGAATACAGGTTCATATTAACTACATACACATCCCATGAAACGCTTCTACTAAAACAAGCGTTTAACTATACAAGTTTATAGTTAGGATGTGGTTGTGAAAGTCACTGGTGCAATCAGTACCCAGAAAGAAAAGTCATGTTAACTAAGCAAAATATTGCCCTATTTATTTAGGTTTAAACCATTGAAATACTGTTACTAGCGTATGGAATTAATGCCATGAACAAGTCCCACACAGTATGGAATTGACGCCAATGGCCAATGGTACGTACGTAACAAGTACGTATCAAAGATTGTGGAACTAAATAACGCCTCTATACGGTCCATATAAAGAAACACAGCTGTCCTTTTACTTTTTGTCGTCCGCTTATTCTTATTTAAAATCCAAAGCACGAATGTTTACTACTCAAAGTCAAATACTAAAAACAAAAGCCCTTATTTGTCTTTAATTTTGTTGGGTTAATGATCACTTCACCGCCATACTATTTCAACAAAACCGACTTTAAAAACAAAAGTCACCAAAAAGTCTTAAATAAACTCTTGAATGGACTCCATTTTAGGCAAACCTTGTCCTTGGAATGGAGTCCTTTTAAGAGATTATTTAAGACTTTTTAGTGTATTTCGTTTTTAAAGTCGGTTTAAGTTATTTTATTTGCTAGTGATTAAAATCGAGGGGAAGGGGTTTCACCTTTTGACTCTGCTCTTTAATAAGCTACAAAGTACCTTACATAAGTTCCGGCGTCATAATCACTGAACTCCTAATCATTAAGGAGTTCAACTATCAGCTCAGTTCTACAAAATAGTGACTATCAGACGTAAAGACACGTCAACATTGAAATACTAGTACAAAAACAATACACGTCTTTTAGATTTAAGGGTTTCCCTCGATTACACCAAGACCCCATCATCAGTTCCGGATTTGGCCACAATGGGACCAATTAAAAGTTAAACCCTATAAGAAAATGAAAAAAAAATCTAATCTGTCAACAAATGACTGAGATATGAGGATGATATACATACAAAAAATAACATACAATCTAATTGATAACCTCCTCCTTTTGAAATCGGTTAAGTAATAACTATTCGCCAGCAGACACACAATATCATGAAATGTACATTCATTACTCAGTTATCCCGTACGGAACGTGAGTCCATTTTACCCGTTGCCAGTTTTTATGGATGTACTAGTGGCCCCAGTAAACTGTGTTTCGTATCCAGCCTCAGCGCGCCCCAGCTTCGTTTCATAAAAACTTAAGGGGTAAGAGGTAAATACCAATTCAACAAAGTAAATATCATGAAAATCGGTCTACCGTTGTTAAACTATAAAGTAGTGTTAGCAACCCCGGAGTAACGGCAACACTACGGGCCTATATAAACCGAAGCAGACCAGCGAGCGCCCTCTTTTGGCCGTCGTCGTGCGCTCTGTTAACATTGGACTAGGACCGTGTATATTGTTTTTCTATTTTCACGTTAAATACCTGTAAATATTTTAGTTCAGAAATAAATCAATACTTTCTATATTTTCGTGTGTAAATTGTTGTTTTTTTTAATCAAATCTGATCTTAAAAGCTAAGAGTAGTGTTACTGATACTACTTTATTTTATATAAATAAAGTTATTATTTGCAACCCCATACATAATTATGCAATAGAATTGGTACTATTGCCTATTCTTGGCCTAATTAATTTAGTATTTGTCTAAAAGTGACATTTAACTGTTTGGTGATATAAACAGTTTGCTCATCATATACCACAATTTTATTTTGTGGAGAAATTATTATTATTATTATTTTTGTCGATAATTTTGGTCCTAGTATCTGCACATTTTGTTTGATCAAGTTTCGAAAATACACAATGTATATGATAAAAGATCTTTGTTTTAACTCATGAACCTCTTGAAATAGTCGCCATATATACAAATCTTTCTTGTTTATAGTATTAATAAGGATTCCTTTCTATGCAAGTTTACTTAACATTGATTAATCATTTAAATACAACGACAAATCGATACAAAAGAACGAATACTTTTTTGTTATAATTAGAGACCATCAAAGATCCTAATGCACTATGTGGCTTTATGCCTGTTGCATAAAGCCTCAAAGCGAGTTGGTCGCCGTATAAAAATTGTGCAAAGCGTGATATTTTCAAATTTGGAATGAGTATCATACACGAAATAAAAGACTAGCAGCGAAGACAACGAGCGACACACCCTTCCCCTCCGAGCGCTCGGCGCTGTCTGTCAAAATTCGATCGAAGATGAACGTTCGTGACAGCTCCAAATCTCAAATTTATAGGTTACTTTAGTAAGATATTTTGAATATATTGTACAATATAAAATCAAGAATTTAGATGCTAAGTCAAAGATAGGAACCTCTATAACATTGTTTTATCAAATAACACAGAATAAGTGCAATGTGTCTCAGAGATAATCGCCTGTCTTTAGGTGCGTATTTTATGCCAAAACATGGTTTCAATTTTGTCTTCATTTGGAATAACCAGAGCGATAAATAAAAAAAACAGAGTCTACACCTTGTATACGAACGTAATTCCCTTCAAGTTTATGTTATTTCGATAGCTGATGTCAACAACTGATCTAGAAAAGTGCACCAGAAAAACCGTCAATTTGGCTTCTATGATTGCAAATTACAGACATTTTAAAGATTGAATCAAAAATTCAGAGTCAACATCTTATGGAGATAGTTCATTTCTACACAATTCATTCAAAAAAAGTAGTCAGTTTAGTCATTTTTGGGGAGAAAACTGCACTTGATCTGTGTTAGAAGGTAGGTGACAGCAGCCTGGAGACTTGTACACATCTCGTAGCTGCTAACAAATTAGTATATTCTCATACTTTTTTGACGTGGGTAAGTGACTTGTTGTTTGGATCAAGAGCACGTGCGAGCTTTATGCGTAGCTATTGTGTGCAAATTGCTTGTCACGCGATAAAACACGCTGAATCGTATGCAACGTACGGTAAGTTGCTCTATTGTTGTGTGAGCGTAATGTGATATTCTCACCTCGAGTGAAACGCTGCAATCAAATTCACTTAGTGTTTCCATTAGTTGATTCAGGTCGATGGTTTTGTCTTGCAAATAATTTAGAAGACTTTAGACGTCCGTGAGTCTTTGAAAATCATAAAATATAAAATTGAGGTAAGCCCAACAGAATACGAAAAGGTAAAGCGAACTTCAGAATAAGCATTGCGCAATTGAAATAAGCATAATTATTCATGTGCTAAAGTAAATTCACATTTTCGCGAGGCAATTCCACAGTTCCCCACCGTTCAAAGTTTCCCGTTCCGTAGTATTGTGTCGGTAACTACTTCGCAACGAAAATGAAATGGGTTATGAGAGCTCTACCTAGTCTAGTCTTTCAGGTCAACTGGTACTTCCGATTTGGCACAGCTTTGGCTTTACCTTGCTGCACTTAGTCCAAACTAAGATAGATAGTTACCTTTTCAAAACTAGTCTTAACGAACATTTATAGCGAGAACAGACGTTGTCGGATTAACGTTCTAAGAAATAATTTCTAATGTCGCTAACCCCACTCATTAGCAATCACATTTAAAATTCATCAGCATGTATAAACAGTAAAGGGATTTCATTTAAAGGACTGTTCGGTATAAATGTTTAACCAGGATCTAGGGGAGTTTCCCACATTAAATATTGAAAGGAAGCTTTGCGCCGAGGCAAATTCGCAGCTTAATGAGTGGAAGAGCACGAGGACGTGATGAAACACTTAGTAAACTTTGATGTTTGCCACAATCAACACGGGATCTTGATAAGTGTTAATTATTTCATCTTCAGGCAACTCTACAACAATGGGACATACATACATACAAATACTTATTACCGTAATGGTCATAATTTTTGAAAAAGTTTAAACGTTACTAAAAGCTGAGTTCAACAAACAAGCAGGAAGTACCCAATTACGCACACCGGAATTTTTTATAACGCGCAGCAACAGGTAAATCTAATTATGACAAGGGTCGAAGCGACACTTCCAGGAGCAATTTAGTTTTCTCCTATCCTAATTAGGCCCGGGCCGTATCGTATCAGACAAAGATGACGGAAACGGCCTCATAGAGCGCGCTTCGTCAAGCGAAACAATGAAGCGAATGGTCAGAAACTTGAAATAAAAATTTCGGCATTATGGTCAATATTTTACATACTTTTGTGTGCTTTGATTTTGCAAAAGTTACAAGTAGTTGTAGTTTGGTCTTGAATTATGGTTGCAGCCAAGGGACGCCAAGTTGTAGTTTTACAAGTGAGGAAATGATCATCCAATGGCTAATACATGCAATTAAGAGTAACCACTAAACAAGTAATTTGTCCATATAAATGGCCCAATGTTTCAAATACACCGGAAGGTGGAAGATACAATTTGGTGAGCATTATAGAAACTCTCTTGTCTTGCACGTGGTTACAAGGACAAAGAATTGAAAGCCGTGTCAAGGGCAGGCCAAGGATTCTGCGCAATGCCGCCGGGCCCAACAGGGGCCCCAGTCCCGAGGACCCTGAGACCCCACAATGTATGCAGACGTCCGAATGTTCTACATGTCATCTCTTTCATTTCAGCCTGGGGGATGCAGTGAGTGAATAAGACAGCTAGATCTGAAA
The DNA here is from genome assembly GCA_963584085.1 of Pyrausta aurata. Taxonomy (NCBI): domain Eukaryota; kingdom Metazoa; phylum Arthropoda; class Insecta; order Lepidoptera; family Crambidae; genus Pyrausta; species Pyrausta aurata. The sequence continues at coordinate 5,351,616 of OY757252.1, forward strand.
ATACGGAGGGTTGCTTGTAGGGTAGGGCATCTGACCCAGGGCGAGGTTATACAACGCTGTTGCTTCGAGAGGTTCCATGTTACTGTTCGCTGCCTTCACATTTGTCAAACCGGACACGAACAAATTCTAGCCAGTCATCACTCAGTTTTGTTGTGATTAGGTGTTAAACACTTTAGTTAGATGTTAGTTAGTAAAGGGCAAGAACACTTTAGTTAGATCTTAGTTTGCATTCTCTTTTATCATATTGCTAATCTAGTCTAGTATATGCTTAAATGTTAACCTTTACGCACTTCAGAGGAAAAGGGGCAAAATGACGGACAAAGAGGTAATTAAAGATTACTTTTTCCTAAAAACCTTTAAGCAGTAATCGATAGCTGCGAGTTGTTGAGCAGAATTGCTATGACTCCTATAGTATTTGCTTCAAACCGGCTCATTTGCTTTTCTAACATGTTTACAAGCAAACGAGTTCTTGATACTTTCTTCGGACGAGTATCGAATACATCAGCTACACTCTCAGTTTTCTTTTCGTGTGAGTTAATTGCATACATCCAATCTTTTGTACCGTTATAGTGCTAGCGTCGTTCGTGAGGTTGGCTCATCAAATCATCACCCTGACCCATTTAAGCAAATCTGCGGTGCGCCCACGCATCAATGCACACGTCAAACGGCTTTAATGTTCGCACGGATATTATGTTTATGCCTCCAGTATTCCGAGAAGGACGATACATAAAACAGAAAATTACATGGAAGCTTCTACTGACATGGGTATCATTTTGCTGATGCTCTAAATAAAAATATAAACTGTCCTTTTGAATGCAGTCATCAATAACTGGTAAAAGGTAGTGTCTTTTGTATTTGCAGTACTGCGAAAATAAAGTTGTACTTGCATTTCTTCGTGGCCGTTGAAAGGTGCTACCAAAGTAAAAATTTAAAAACTTTTTTGCAATAAAATCTTCCAAGATTGCTTTTCTTCTCGTTGCAACTGTAAAGCCGACTTAATCTCTTATCTATTAGATTGCGGAGACGCAATAAGTATCTGTTCTGTGGGAATTCTGATTTATTTCATTGCATTGAGCGCGGTCGTTTGCTTCGCCGTGATCTGTAGACATCCGCCGCAAGCTCCCTCGCTCCCTCAATAGAATAATTTCCTTTTGCTATTGCGACGGCTTCAGATTACTTTAGCCAGGAGGGTGTATGCCTGATGTTTGATACGCTCGTTTCATTTCACACTTCGTAGCCTGTCGCGACCCACGACGCATAAAATTACGTAGACCGTGCCGGGCCTTAATGAACGAGTGGAAATGAGGATGAACATATTTAATCTCAGCTCGTGTGATGATAAAATGTTTATCGTTTCCGATTAAATATAGTGGAGATAACAAAGATAATCTAAATTCCTATCTAACAAATTTAATGTCGACGTAAGCTAATGGCCGTTTTGTGTGCAAACACGCAAAATCATTGGCACAGAAGTTAGCTTTAAAATCTGTTACAATGCTAGAATATCTATTTTCGTGAATAAAACATAGATGCATATGTATTTCCGAACAGTAGTTAACGTCACGGTGCTCACGGGCAGTAAACTACGTGACTGTGACTAACCGACTTTTAGTTTTAGTCACACCAATTAAGTTATTTAGCGTCGCTGTCTGACGCCGTTGTCTTATTTAACTCACCAGGGTCTTCATAAGCGCTGACAGTTCCTTCGTGACGACGGCGAACTTGAAGAATGCCGCTCCGATGTCTGGCTCGGAGTCTCTGCTGAGAGCGTTTCCTCCGAGCCGCTCGAGGGCCCGGGATAGGTACATCTCGTTGTCCACGTGAGCTGGATAAAGGAAAGTAGACAGTTAGACTAACTACAAAATGAGTACGTGCATTCTGTAGACACGGATTTAATCTGAGTAAACAGATGTACTGACCATACTTTTAGGTTTAGCATTTGGGAAAAGTATTTACTAAATAGGCAGCTATTTGGTTCTGAAGTTTACGCAATTTCTTCTCATTGATTTAAGCACTTTACGGATTAATTTCGCGAACACTTATTTCAATTTAAACAGCGTTTTAATCAATGGGTATTTATTTACTGCGTGTCTATATTTTTTTCTTAGAAGTAAGGATAACATTATGTATTTTTTGACGTTCATAAGTGGCACTTATTGTTTTATCTCACGATATTGAATTTGAAGTAAGGTGTAGTGATTACTTACTCAATCAATGAGTAAGGTGTCACAACATGCTTAGTAAGAGTATACTAAGATCATTTGTAAATTATGAAAATGGGTTTTATATTTACTTTATGAAGTAACAAGTTCTTTATTTTAAAACAAGTTTTTTTTTCGAATTTCTAGTGAACATAAACTAGAATTCTTGAAAAACTCTGTAGAGCGCAGTGCAGCGTTTCTTGATAAAAAATTTTTTGTTCTTTCTTTTTTAAGCGAAACGCTCACAGCAGCGAATTTGTTCCCGTTACTTGCTACCGGACATTTAATTAGTTTCCTAGTTGGATTAAGTCCCGCCTAAGTGTGGAGGAGGGAGATAATCGTAGTCCGCAACTATTAATCGTGTCACTTCAACTTCGATAAGTAATCAAGAGAAATGGGATCCATTTATTTAAGTACTAGCTTTTGCCCGCGACCTCGTTCGCGTGGACTTCAGGTTCGTCCCGTCTAGTAGCGCAAAAAATGTGTTTTTTTACGACCTCACATTAGAAACCTCAAAAATTGTAGCCTATATGTTATTCTGATGTATAAGCTATATTGTGGTAAAGTTTCATTCAAATCCATTCAGTAGTTTTTACGTGAAAGAGTAACAAACATCCATACATCCATACTTACAAACCTTCGCCTTTATAATAGTAGTAGGATTCACCAGTGTAACTGTGTCATTATCATTTGTTTTTACTTCGGGTTTACTAGAAATGTCAGAATTTTTATTCCAGTCTTGTGCTGCGGATGACAGGGGTTTAAGGATATCCTTCTTATGTTCATCCTTCTTGCAAAAAATATTTCTTCAATACAAAGAAAAATAGTCGGCGAACTGATGAAAGAGGCGTCAGAGATCCGTGTCGTGGCCCACTTTAGCTAGCTCAATCCCGCCGACGCTCTCTGCATATTAAATGGCAGAGCACTGAGCCTTTCAATTTGTACATAGTCTCGTCGTTTGACTCCACTTTGTATGGGGTAAACGAAGTCTCCGAGCTTTCATCGGCAAGACTCTACAACTGTGTGACATTATGTCGAAGACGGAAAAGTTGACCATTGTAATTTTTTTGTGGTCAAACAAAACCTATCAAAGAAAACAAACTAGTCACACACTACAATGAAGCTATTTCAATAAATAACCCTACTCTTTGCTCTTGGAAACGATCCAATTGTAGGCTATTGTCTATAAACGATTTCAACACGCCATTTTACCCAGCAAATCAGATATTCGAAAGGTCAAGTCACGTCCTTTGGTTTATACTTCGCAGAATCGCAAAGGTAGGTACGAGTATAAATAAATGTTGTTTTTCCTGGCATAATTGTTTAGGTATGTTGAGAATTTTTATTGTTGTCGAGAATCGAGTTTTTGTTTGTATTGAGGGCCCCCTGATTGGTTGTTTTTGCAGGCGCGCGCACGACCTTGCCGGCCGCGACTGCGCGCAATCCGAACCCGCGCGACCAGTTCCGAGCTGCGGGCTGCGCGGGCGCAGCGTGCAATAAACAAACCTTCGCACGCGATGGAATTGCATTGCCTGCCGCAAACCTGCCAGTATTGCATGTTCTGGATACCGCACAATTATGAAAAAAAAGCTTGTTACGTATCTACGCTACAAAATCAACTGCCAAGTTCGAATGCACTTATCTGACTTTGCTTCATTATCATGAAAGTACACGTAATATCTTTATGAGGTTTATCTTATCAAATCCGGTGTCAAAACTGATGCAAAAATTATGAGCTGTACAGTTGTAAACTTCGAAGACCTTCATAAATATTGATAAACAGAAGGTAACGGTAAATACATAATTCACGAATCTTCTAATTGAGGGCGCCAGATGTGGCTGTAGAGCAGGTGTCGAGCCGCCTCCAATATTTGAAATCGGAAACAATAATCTAATATGTATAGCTATAGCGCTGTGGCGAGCAAAACCAGACATTCGACCCACTTTCGTTGACAAGTCGCACAAGGGAAATTCTCTCGTGACCGCAAACGGTCTAGCAGCGCTAAGTCCGTATTCAAAACTTTGTTTTATTATATGTATTTATTATATGAACATGCATGAATATCGCATTACATTTGTAGCGGTAAGCGGTTGCTTTGTGTGGTGTTTCTTTGCACTAGTAATTACGGTCGCTAGGATCAACCGACTGGGGCTATACTCAAAGTGATAGAGGCACAAGAGAGATACTAAGACCAAGCAATAGATCATTGTCCTTATTACATGAGAAATATTTTCGCTGCAGCAAGCAACTCCTTGAAGACAGGAGGGAAACTGGAAATTGCATTTTAAGTCTCCCTCATCATTCATCATTATCAGCCGAAGGACGTCCACTGCTGAACATAGGCCTCCCCCATGGCTTTCCACAACGACCGGTTGTGAGCGGTCTGCATCCAGCGCGATCCCGCAATCTTTACAAGGTCGTCTGTCCATCTTGTCGGTGGACGTCCTAGTCTAGTGTAGTAAGTCTCCCTATTTGGTGGCACTGGCACCGCTGTCCCGGCGAGATTGCATCACTATCTTTCGAGTCGAATTATCATCTATATTGAATGGTATTTGAAGATATGGTATGGTTACCGCATTTTCTAATTTTTCACACATAATATTTTCCCAGAACTGGTCTATTTTCTGTGTTGCTCGTAGCAGTTCTCTTCGGAAAACGGCTTACTTACTGACCGTATTAAAGATGTTTGGTATATCGTGGTTAGCAACGCTCGCTACATTCACTAGTAGTTAGTACTGTGTGTGTTTGTGTGTGTGCTGACAATCAAAAACATTCGCCAAAGACGTTTTATTGTTTTGTCTAACCACATTTGATTGTTTAGAAATTGTTCTGGGGGCTTACGAATAATCATCGGTGTCTGTCCACGGGCATCATTGCTGCGATATTTAGGTCATTCTAGTTCAGTGAGTTGAACGACCTCTCGTCCTAGGGAGCCGGTTCTACGTTGAGCATGTAACACTACTTGGTTATATGGAGTAATTTAGCCTTTCGCCTGCAGTCAGCCGCAAATTGCAAGACTTAAAAACCCGTCCGATGTGAAAAATTTGCACGCTTTGTTACACGGTGCATCGAATAAGATAAATCTATGTGATGATGACAACGTAAAATAAAACAACACTTGTTTTTAACATCGGTACAGGCTGCATGATTCAGTTCTTAAATTATCTTATGCCGAACTCAGGAAGCTAAATCTGAAAGGGGGTAATTTTTTTATCCTCATTGTGGCATTATACAAATTATTGACACTTCCTTTTTATTAATAAATAATAGTATAATATAACTATCAAGGTTTAATTTGTTTGTTCCTTTATTCGTACCAAGAAAATAAACTGACTATTAGTAGTACACATAAAAGTATCCACATTTTCTCCACGAAATGTAAAGATTGAGGGAAGTGGAGTGTCGAGAGAAAGTCTTATAGAAGCAAGAATAAACAGTAGCTACACAACAGGACAATTTATAAAATAATTTCACTACAGCAAAGTGCATTGACATTCGATGGAACAAAGAAAATCAATAAATAAATAGCGTTAGAATTAGTGATAGCTGAGTCACGAGAGGATCAAACGCGATATTCAAATAATTTCCTCAATAAGGTAGTAACAATCACAGAATTGTTAGGCGGTTGATTTTATGGGTGATGATCGGTGAACATCTCAACAAAGATCAGCTATGTATCATGAGGCAGACACAGGTTGTGCGCTTTAGTCTTAGTCGCACTTGGCTTGGCTTGGTCTGGAGTCAAGAGTAAACCCATACTAAATTAAATAAAGATAAAAAACAAATCTTAGGTTTACTCTTTGTTCCTTTTACTGAGGGCGTTACATCTTGTAAGATTACTAAGAGCGTGGTGGTGAGGTGGTATAAAAAAAATCTCCTCTATTCCGTCGCGTGTAAAAAATGAAATGATGATACATATCAAGTTGCAGTCGCAACAAGCGCGGCCTTTCAAAGCGCACGCGCTCGAAGACATTAAAATATGCACCAGGAATTTGGTCTATTCCAGTCTCATCTATTCACGATACTTCCTTCACATCTATTTTTAGGCAGGTCTCGTTTCTCGTGTCGCCTGGATAAGTCGAAGCGCAGCGAGAATACAAATGGACCGATCAATATGAACGTTCACAATATTTTGTGTATGACATCACACGTACAGAAAACGTACCTACTTTTGTGGGTTTATCAAACAATGAAGCCTTTACCTAAAATTTTAGGTTATTTTTGCTGTTAATCAGATTGGTCACGTACCATTTCCAGAATTGTGTATCGCCTTTATTGCTTTCTTTAGTTTGGTGAGGCCGTCTCGGTCGAAATCCAACGTCTGTAACAAAACAAAATTCCACGATAAGATCATCATAAAAAATGCATACGGTCAACATTCTGCTAAAAAGATTCGTTTCTATTTTGAGTCGTGCCAGTAGGGTTGTGCCAAGTTTTTTTGTGAACTGTCACATAGAGGTAGCTCACACACAATAGCAGCCACGAGCCATACAACAGAGCCCGCTGAACATCTGCCGCCCGGTGTCGCCGATTAATCAATCCCCCTCCGAATTTAAGCAGCGAGCGACCCAAAATAAGCACGCAGCAATCCGAATACCAAGACCAACTTTTTGACAAACTCCAAGCGTAACAGTTCAATTAATTTGTTAAATGAATTAATTGGCCAACACGAGATACAACGCCTCTGGGCACGCAAGATGTTAGCTGAGCTTTAATTAAATTATCTGAGATACGAAAACTCTTTCGATCGATGATTTCAAACGTCTTTCCGCAACCTCTATGTTGAACAAAGTCAAAAACAGCATATCTTTTCGAGAAAGATAAAAGTTTCTTAATGCAGTAAATTCAAGCTTTCGAGTGCAGTAAGCCGTGCCGCGTTATTAAGTTTTACCGCACGAGAGCTGCGAAGTGCACCTGGACACTGTTGCACCGTGTGCCAGTGCAGTGGATTCATAATGCATGTTAAAGTTCGCTTAGAAACTGATCTCTACATTTTTTTTAACTGTGTGGTAATAAAAATTATAAAATACTCGACCACAGTGTAACTTAAGTGACAACTTCAACGAGCTCGACCACATTACGATTTGTGTTTTCGTTTCTTATCAAAACATACTGATGCTCATTATTTATATGCATATTATTACTTAAGCGTAGTTATTTAGACTTAATTGTGCTACTTAAGACAACACCGTAACTTGATTATATGTAGTTTAGTTACCTAGTCCAAATACATACATTTATTAAAATGGGCTCAAAGTAGATTCATTGTTGCATTCAGAAACGTACTTAAATAAATTATCCACACAACTCTTCCGTAGTGGAACACTACAAAAAGCGTTCTGGTTACGCAAGTAGGTCAAATGCCGCATTTTGTTTTAGCAAACCAGAGCCCTCCGATTAAACGAGCAATGGGCATTCTATATGTATAAATGCCTTTATTAAAAGAGTGTGCAATTTCATTCAATCCAGATGTTTCCGATAAAACGAATACAGATTCGCTTTCTCCGTCGTGCTAAACGACGCATTACAATCTTGCGTAAAATCATGCTAAAGAAGCGTTTACCAGATGTATTTACAATTTACCAGGCTGTACTACTGTAACTGTTACGGTGACAGTATGACCACATGATGCTCATCGCATTGTTTTATATCCACGATGAACTGTTACGTCACCTAACTACGCGTTTTACGAGCTTTTGTTTTGTTTTGCAGCATCATCTGTGTGAAAACCGTGTCGATTATTCAGGGATAATTGTTCAACTCATTGCTAAACCTAGGCATTTTAATTATTCGAATACTTGCATTTATGTAAATATGACACTAAGTCGTTTATCTATCAATGATCATGTAAAAACTTTCGTTTTCATGATAATGTAATTGAGGAATCCGCACGCAAACTAGGTGGAACGTTTAATTAAAGCGCTAGGTATTTTCATGATTACTATTGCTGGAACCTACCTACACATTTGTATTCTTATTTAATGTAAATAAAATTCGTACTTAACACGAATAGAATGGCATATATTATGAGGTTTTGACAAAAGTTTTAGAAGGAGAATTTGGCCGTCAATATCAATTTATTTGTCATGGGGTCAATCAATCAATCAATCAGCCTGTTGCAGTCCACTGCTGGACGTAGGCCTCCCCAAGGGCACGCCAAAGTGCAATGGGGTCATGATGCTACAATTAAGTGACATAAGCTATAGGTAATAAGGTAATTTAGCCTGTAAGCATCCCACTGCTGGGCAAAGAAAGGCCTTACCTCAAATGTGAGGTAGTATGAGCCATACTCCACCACGCGGGCTCAGTGCGGAGGAGTGTTTGCAAGGCAAGTGACCAACCTTGCTGTCAGATTTTTATCAAGCCGCCCATAGGGCCTCTGACTAGGCTTAACGACTAATAATATGGTCGGAATGGTCCCGCGGCGAAAGTTGCTTAACTTCGGTATTACTACCAAAGCGCTGCCACCACTGCGCTACGAGCACTTCAAAAACATAAGCTATAATAACGCAAATATAATTAATTACTTTTCAATATCTTTCCTAATATTTTAACTGTTGACTATGTGTATATTGCATACAAAGCCAAAACGACAGTGAGTTTCAGATTTCGTGATTTATTTACCTACAAACAATATTAATGAGAATGTTTACTCAAGTTTTAACAGCTCGAAAAAGTAACAAACAGCTGTTGTAACTGGAACTCTAAACCTGTTTTAAGTGTCAACAGATGTTCCTTACTTCCTTTAAAACATTAACGATCCCAACGTGATCTAAATAACTTTAGAATAATGATAACAAATTGTGCTTCCCATAAATCTCTCATACCATTCACTTAACTTAATTCAAGAGCATAGAGATGGTGACTTGGTGACTCATCTCATTCAAGTTAGTATGACTACCTACAGTGTGCGTCATAAAGAAAGAAAACATGTTATAGCCATTCAGTAACTTAGTGAATAGATACTAATTTGTCGTTCTGAAATCTTTTATATTAACACCTTTGGGATGATCTGACCAGTCGAGGGTCGCAAAAAGTTGTTCTGCTACTGAGTGTATGACAGCGAAAGCGGTTGACCTTGTTGTACCAACCTGACCTGAGGCGCCATCGAAAGCACACCATGCGGGTCTTCGGTCGCTTAAAGTAAGTATATACTAAACTAACCAATTTTATAAGTTGTCATTGTATATTTTTTGGATTGAAACTTCATATGATGCATATACTTACGACAACCTGTAGGCGCCAAAATCCATCCCTTACCCATCGCATCGATTTGTTTTTGATAATAGTGTGTGCAAGCGATTTTCGTTGAAAAGTGGTTCGGCGCGAGAGAATTCGACAATACCTACATTCAGATTTGTGCAAGTATGTAGTAAGAATTGTTCATAATAAAAGTAATGTAGGTAAAAATGCCAGTATACCGCGAGTTTATTAAAATGACTAGAACATAATATGTAGAATGGAATCAAAATCTGAGACATGTTGCGGTAAACAACATTACTGCGACCATCACACCGCGCCATCAAACATACCACGCAGACATTCTAACCATTTACAGTAACCTTTAGACAAATACGAGAAAACCTGTTTCTTACGAGGTCACTTTTACTAGGCAATTTATTCAGCCATCAAATAGGTATCCGCTATTAAACACCGTTCCAAATAAGATTACGTTGGCCTGTATTTATTTTATTTTAAAATAACCAACCTTACTATGTTCCCAGAAACTTACTTGTATTACAATAAAGTATTTTACACATTTCTCTGGGAATTTTATCTAAAGCAGTTTAATGGCAGAATGAATCACTGCCACACGTGAAACATTTACATATCTAAGAAAATTGAATTCTATTTTTTTATTTACTGTAAATTGTGTATGGATGGATATCAACAAGACACGCCCACAATCAACTTAATTAAAAGAGAAAGTCCTTTACAAAACGCTTACTTTCGCTTTTCTGTACTACATTCTTGATAGAGTTTAATAGGAAATTCTTAGTTTCGTAAGTTTTTAAATTTTACTTTAGATAATGCTCAAACATTATTAACAGATCCCAAGTTTGAAAACAAGTGGACTTGTCAGACAGGGGTGCTCTTACATAGAAAACGTCAATTTAATTGAACGATAAGTTAGTTTACTTTAGATAAACTTCAGACAGACAATCATGGTCAATTGGGGATTCGTTAAAAGGGTTAATAAGTAAATTATAAATAAATTAATTACCTTTTAACTAAAATTTAAAAACTTACGAAACTAAGAGTCCGTTTGTCTTTCTTTGCTAGTCGAACAATGTAAAAATTCTTTTTCAAACTTTTAAAATAATATCAGTGAATAAAATTAATAAATTGATTGATTTGAAAAGATCTCATGTTCGATGACTGGCCTAGGTATGTAGATTTTGAGTTTTGTTTTCTTCTCTTATCTCAAAATGAATTATTAAGTGATATCAAGATTGTTTATAATATTGGACAAGCAAAGAAAAACAGACTTTAGCCAACAAGAACAGTATACCTGAAATACCGGAACTAATTTATATAAGAATTTCTATATTCATTAGACAGTAAACCTTGTAATTAATGCGTATGTATATGTAGATAGGTACTTATGATGACTGGTAGGTTCCAACCAACTCCAAATTATTACTTATGTAATTATTCCGATATAAAAAAGCTTTTAGTGCATAAGAATATAAAAGTTTTCGATTACTGCATTTTTTACAGGCGAAAGTGTAAACTGGTTTTTAAGACTGAAATTAACATAGCAAGGGTTCCGGCTCCATGTATTACGATTGCGCGACCCAAAATGTATCTTCTTTGTGCATGCAACCGTGTGGTGTTGCATTATGAATGTATGACTCACTGGTTGTTGACCCACAAGAACCTTAACGTAGGCAGCAGGCGTTGATGACGATAACACACATATCAGTGGCTGTCAAGTAATGAGTGAATTCGTAACTTATTGTCTGAAGCGATAAGTTACCTAATTTACCTAAATCGATCGAAGTAATATAATTTAAACGAATATAGTAACCATCTTTTTACTAAATAATATAAAGCTGAAGAGTTTTTTTGGTTGTTTGAACGCGCTAATCTCGGGAACTTCTGGACTGATTTAAAACGTGTTGGATAGTTTATTTATCGGGGAAGGCTTTAGGCTATAAAACATCACGCTGCGGGGAGGGAGCAAACTCAAAACGCACGGAACATAGGTAGTCGCGGAGGCTCCTAGTTTGACGTAATGAACCTGTGGTGGTGGTGGAAGAAACATGTCTGTGATTTTATGGACCATGTACAAAACTACAAGCAGATTTTTTACCCTTTTGTAAGCTTTCTCTTCCATTATGAACAGGCTATAACAATCCAACATCGAATACATTTTTCCTTTGCCTGTTTCCTCTTGGATTGGAATCCAAGCCGACTTCCCCGACAGTGACAAACTACTAACTATTCGTTTATTCAATTTGTTCCCGGTTCCCGTGGCGCGGCGCCAAATCTAATGGCCAGATAGTTGCATTCGCTAACTAGCTTTCGAAAGTTGTTTCCATAGTGTTAATTTGAGTAAATTGTTATTTGTATAACATAGTTTATGTAAAAGTAAATTCTGAATGACTGACATTTATGCCTGCCTGCATTAGCTAGCTAGGAAGCCCAAAGTAGGTGGTAGACATAATTATGATAATTAAAAAAATAAGATATCAATGCATCTAATCATTTTTAAAATCCACCTTATCTCGAGTGTAGGAGGGACTCAATGGAACTTTCGGTAAGTTGATGAATTAAATTAGATTTAATTTCGTATAAGTATTAATTAGGCTACCTCATTCATTGACATTGTTTAATCTTTCACTGTCACGTTTCACCGCAACGTTATCTGCTAATCTTTATTTATCGTCTGCATAAACACGATGTCATGTTGATTCATCTCCTGTTGCAACTAATGGCCAGGCAACAGCCACCCATTAGTGCGTTCATAAAACGTAGACTGCAAACATTTACATTGCACTACACGATAATGCAGAATGTGGAATTATCCGATATTCTTTTAATTTTTACAGACGGTAATAGAAACCTTTGTGTAATATTCCATCTGAGCGCCTATTTTCATTTGAGTTGTAAACGTCTAGGTACGTGGTGTGTTAATTAATTTTACTGGATATATAAGGCATATTGGTAAGCAATTAATTAATTGAATATTCAAGAGGTTTGTTGCCACAAAAACTGAATTTATTTCACGGCCCATTTATCGTATTTTATCATCGACACGTTAGGACAAGGTAACTAAATGTAACAAGATGTTTAAGCATTAAGGTACATCTAGTCTAAATATGATGCCTATCCTATTTAGAACGTCAATCATATACATTGTAACTAATACATACTACATACATCAAATTAAAAGGAATTTTAATCAGTCAGGTATCAAACGACTGCCGGGAGTCGCATAATAATGGAATTTCTATTGTGTCTCGTTCACACATACTTGACGAGTTAATGATCATGAATGTATATAATAATATCTCTGAGCAATCGTGTTTTGGTAGGTCACAGAGGGTTCGGTAGGTCTGTGTCCAGCGCAAAGCAGTTTTCCTCGTAATGTTTCAACTCAAGCAGAAGCCTGTAGTTTCTGCTGCAGTTTATTTAGATGTTAGCGGATGTTCCGGCGTAACGGTATCGGGCCTAGCAGGAAACTGGATGGAAACCATGCTGTGGCCTACATCGTGCGATATTTATAGCCAAGCACCACGTGACATTCGCGGATTTCTTGCTTTGCGAACTACTACCGAAGTAGGGTAAAGCCTGCTTTATAGGACTGAGAGACAAGGGATTATTATCAAAGCAAATTATTTGGGAGGTAACACTCTCGGTGATTGACACATCAAATTCTTCGGCTCCAGCCAGCAGTAGGGGACAATGGACATAAGCCCAAGTTTACCTGACCCAGTGCAGTGCTAATAAGTACACAAAGAGAGTGTGGTTTTAGAGAAAAAATATCTTTTCGCTTAACCAGAAGCATTAACAAACTGTTTTCTCAGTGCTCAAGTAGGTAGGTAAACTAGAGTATATTCTGTGCCTAGGATATGTGACCACGAAACACCAATCAGAGTGTATTTAACCTTACACATTCTGTATTCATCGTCCTTGAAAAAATGTTTGTTTTGCCATGTAGGTAGTAGGTGCTGCTCTTGGGCGGTCACATTGTAAGACCTCAATTAAAGTTATACATTAATATTTACTTCTTCCTTCCCTAAAATTGGTGAAGTTAATACTACATTAGGAAATTCTCTACCAGTTAACTGCATGGGTTTGGAATGCAGAAAGTTTAATAAGTTTATTGGGGTCCAATCCATCAATTGAGTATTTTGATAATAATTTTAAAAAACAGTTTACAGTGGTGATCCAAATTTTATACATAATATGAATAAAACTGTAAGCCAAAACATGTGCATGAGAAATGTAAATAAAAATGAGTTTAACTGTTTCACAAATTCAAGTCTTACTGATAGGTACTATGTATATTGTATTACTCACAAAAGTTTGTGAGGATGGAAATTCCATCTATCACAGTCTGTCTGGAACATTATTATCAGGGTTACCAGTAATTTTATACATTCCCTTGAAGGGATAGAGTTCATTAGAGTAGAGCTCATTTGCAATAGATTTTTCCATGATGTTCCCTAGCCAAAAGTGAATACTTTTTAGTTTTAGGATATTCAGGCTTTGATGATATGTTTGTAAGATCTTATAACTAACTAAACTAAACTTCTTACTAATACATACTCATAAACTTTATGTTAGGCACGGGAACGTTAGAGAATTAAATAACAGAGTAGGTAAGCGAAATCGCGCGGAACCGCTAGGCAGTGTTTTTCTAATTCCCTCTATTAATATCTAAGCTAGTAATATCAGTAAAGGTATGATTACAATCTAAATGAAGTCAGAAATCATGCCTGCTAGTAAGCGAAATCGCGCGGAACCGCTAGGCAGTGTTTTTCTAATTCCCTCTATTAATATCTAAGCTAGTAATATCAGTAAAGGTATGATTACAATCTAAATGAAGTCAGAAATCATGCCTGCTAGTCTAAAACAGTGTTGAGTTGCAAATGCTGAGACTGTTCCGTAAGAATCAAATTTACAGCACAAAATTTATTTTAACATTACTTACCTCTTCCAGAGCGTTGATTGTCTGTCGACATTGTGGCATACGAGAAACAAACGTCGACGTAGTCGGTGAACTGTAGTCTTCTCGAGTTTCCTCAATAAATTCACCGATACCTATTAGACCCGGCATGATTATCACTACTACACTCACAAAATTTGCACAATCAAGAATCCCAGGACATTCGATATGAATTTTTGTATTACACTTAGCAGTAAACGAACGTTACGAAAATAATCGAACACATCCTCTCGGATGATAAGGAAAACACAAGTGCGCAAATAAAAACAATATCACATCAACAGGATTCTGCGTTCGACACAAATTATCCGCCCATCGCTTTAGAGTGATGAATGAGTTACTAAAATTGATTGAGAGAGAATGGGATGGCATGGAATGGAACACGAATCATCATGAATGAACGAATGATAGAAAATTGTAGAGTGAGTAGTGAATCCGAATCTATGGTATAAACCCATTTTTTAATATACAAGTTTAACGTCCTTGGTCACAAAGCCATACAGACAATCATCATTTTTCATTTAACATATAAGTTCAATATTACACTTATCACTAAAACTAACACTAACTAGCCTAGCAATGCTGGTTCGCATTTCAATGCTCAACAAGGGAGTTTAGCACGAGAACAGCGATCCGAATCAGAAGACTTTATTTCCTCTTCATTTTCATTGTTTTCTTCATTATCACATATTATAAATAATGATGATTCCACTAACACAAAACCACAGTAATTTACTCGAAAAAACCAATAAAACTGAATAAAACCTTTGAGTATATAGCTAATACTCAAAGAATAAAACCCATGTATAAACCACAGATTAGTAAGAGTACTATGGTATATAAACCATAGATAGTAGTAGCCACAGTAGCACCCACTGTAGCACCAGCACGTAATTAGTAGCTTCCGTTTCCGCTTCTATTTCTGATGACAGTGCTGACCTCTGCTGCACAGCACCACAGACACTTTTAAGGTAAACGCAATGCTTATTCGAGTCGAACGCGCCGAACGAATGGAAGTCAAGGAGGCCTCGCACACATCCGAACCGGATGAATCGACCGCGAATGTTGTCTCATGATGCATGAGATAGCGCTATGAGTGAGAGTGACAGCTAAAGGTGGGAGTGAGAATGAAGATGTCGCGGCGATTCGTCCGAGTCGTCTGCATTATCCGTGCCGAATCTGATGACGTCATCCGAATTTGTCTGGGATTCCTGGGGTTCCTCCAGATTCGGACGATTCGGACGATTCGGTGCGGAGAAGTGTGCGAGGTTTCATGAGATTTCATTAAAAAGAATTCAAAAATTCGGTTCGCTCGGCACGTTCGGCTCAGACAAGTGTGCGTTCACCTTCAAGCGGAAATATAATGATTCATTATTATTAATGAATGGTTAAGATTGGAAGAGACATAGAAAGTAGTATAGTATAGAATGACAAACGCGGATTTTCAGCGTAACCAAAAAGTTACTTTACATGTGTGCGTTCAATAGTGATGTGTATCTTATGGTGGTCCAAGTTTTATCGACGAGGTGACGATAAATCATGTAAATTGAAACAAAAATAATTAAATTAATGCACTTTTAATTACATGATACTTTTTATTTGATAAACAAGACAACCTCATTTTTGTTAAATTACATATTTATTTATTTATGTATGAAGACTTGCTAGAAGCACTTATACACGTTCAAACATAGACCTTACCACAGCACAGCTTCGGGCCAGTTGTGTGGGCCAGTGCTGAGAAGAAGCTGTGCAAGAATTACGGTTGCCTAAAAAAATCAGTCAAAAAAATTATCGATACTGATGACGTCATCATTTAGTCAAGCCCTAGTGTAAAGAAACGGTTTCTTATTTTACTGAAAATACCTGAATTAATCTATTGGAAACTTTGATATATGGCTGCAAATCACAAAAGAAGTCCTAAATTTACTGTACAATTTGGCATCGGAGTCGATTTCACTCACAAATTTTGTAAAATTTAGAATTAAAATTTTTATCAATGATTCATATTTACTGGTGGAAAGTATGATTTTCGGGATTGTATCCTCGGCGCACTTCACAGTTGCTGAAAGCACAAGTCATTTCATCTGAAATTGTTATACAAAACTTAAATTATAATTATATCCATTCATAATTTTTCAAAAATTCCAACGACGGAAACTTGACGTATCCACTAAATCCATTATTTCTTAGAAAACGGTCTCGCTGTCATAAGGTCTTTCGCTGTCAAATCCTATAGAATTTCACTAAGTCGCACGCTCTTTTTAAAGCGAAGATTTTTTTCTTTCTCTATGGTGGCAACACTGGTGAGTGAAGGAAGAGATCAAGAGAGTATAAAAAAATGACGGAGCTGTCACGAGGTTTGTGATAATATTTTTTTATCGTTTTTGGATGATTAGTTTCCAAAATTATATTAATACTTACAAGGTACCTCTTATTGTTTAATTTTATTGGATGTTTGCAAGAGTTGACTTTGCATAATGTGTGAGTTACTCTTGAAGAGTCAGGTTTCAGTTTGAGTGAAAGCAATAGTTTCAAAATTTTCATTCTTTTGCAGAAGTTGGAGAAGTCTGGGCCAGGCTTTTTGACCATCGACCGTTCCTAAACGGTGAAATTAAGTTTATGCTAAAAGAATTTGAGGTAGACTACCCTTGAACTGTTTTTGCAACAAAACCTGTACCTACTAAAAGTAGAAAATGTCTTTATTTTTAGGTAAATTATTAATATAACATATTTTTTAAGGAAAAACGAGGAGATCGTGAAGTTGAAAACTTGTTTTCTATTCTGGAGAAATTGACAGAAATAAAAGACAGCCAAGTGGAAAGAATCAACAAAAGTGCAGAGAACTCTTTACCAGTTCTGAGTGAGAAGCTTGAACAAGCTCTACAGCTGTGTAAAAATATCGAAAAGGAATATTTAGAGGTCCATCAAGTATGTTAACTCGTTTATTATTTAACTTTCGGGACTTATTAGAAAATTTACACAGTTCATGCATTCATTTTCCTTTCCTTTTTAGGATACCGAGAAAAAAAGACTTCTAAATCGTGAAAAGAGGCAAAAAGAATGGGATCAGTTTATTGATGATATGAATTTTAAATGCAAAAGAATTGATAACGCATTTGACGAAAAAGAAGAAGAATTGAAAGATTTGTATGCTGATTTGAACCACAAGTTAAACATTGCTAATAATTAAATATGGATCTTACAGGAAGCCTTGTTGATACCAACTTAAAAATATATCCATCAGAAAGTTTTCTAAATTTTCTGAAGGATCACACATTCACTCAGGCTGTTCCTCTAAACATTGCAAAAATTTCCGATAGTAAAAGTTTTAAGGAGAAGAATGGCATTGAAGAGAAACCAAAACCTGTGGATGTAAGTCTTAATAATAAAGATATTGAAATCATAAAACAAATAACAAATATTATACATGATGAAGTAAAAAAAGAAACTACCAATATTGAAAGTACAGAAAACCTAGAACAAGAATCACATAATAAGGAATCTGAGGGTGAAGAGAAAAAAGAATCAGAAGACACTAATGATGAGGCTGCACCACCAAACAAAGATGACACTGAAAGCAAAGTCAAAATGGAAGGCCCTTTCTTATCCACATCAGACATTGAATGGTTGTATGTATACCTAAAAGAAAAGAGGAGCCAACACATAGATACTCCATACATACATGAACTTCTCGAGGGGTCCCAAGTAGAATTACCAGAAAACAAAGTTATAAAAAGGAATCCTGATTTAGAAGCGAGATGTGTAAAACTAAGAGCACAGCAAGAAGCTAGAGATTACAGGAAAATGACTAAAGGTGTGGACAATGTCAGGATGAGGTTTCCTGAAGAAACTATTGCATATCAATGTAAGTGTTTATTTAGGATAATGTAATTCTGGTTTTGAAATTATGTGACTTAATTTATTGAGTTAAACATTAATATTCATGAAATTTTCTTTTTTTTATTGTTTCAGTAAAGCAAATGAATAGGCAATTAATTGCTATACTTCAGTTTATAATATCAATATTTGCCGGATTCCTTTTCGGCTTTAGAGGTGTTGAATGGATGGTTGGCAACTTAGATTTTGGCTTCCGATTACTTCTTGGTGTAATGTGTGCTCTAGTGATAGCACTTGCAGAAATATACTTCCTTGCAAAAAAACTGAATGAAGAGTTGAGTGTGCCAGAAACAACACAGTTAGGAGGACCACCGAAGTTTGTTGATGAGGCACTCAATGAAAATAGGTTAAGAAAAAGTAATGAAAAACCACACCAAGACTAGATATTAGTATCTAAGAAGTTTTTCACTTACAAATTGTATGTAAGTTAATTATGTATATTCATTATAATATGTTCATAAAAATAAATATTTCATTTAAAGTTTATTTATTGAGTATTATTGCACAACCGGTACAAAAAGCTGCCCGCCATTTTGGCAGTCTCTCAGTCATCAAACCTTAATTAAAACCAAGCAGATAATAAGGCGATAGAAATAAACATGGCTTAATTACAGTGTTTGTTGTAAAGTAGGCACGTCATGCCTCATATGTACAGTAGGTATGATGATAAAAGCGAAGGAAGGACCGACTAACTCTTGTCCTATTCCTTTCCTTTATTTTGTTCTCGCCGATACAGTGCTACATCCCAAAAACAGCGACAGCGGCCTACTACGAAAAACTAATTCAATACGATCATCGTTTTGCGGATCCGAAGCATTTATATTTACCTACTTAGCTTTGATTTCAAAGAGTAAAGTAAGTATACCAATGGATGATTTCTAGGCTTTGATTAAAGTAAATCTAGGCTTTTAGCCTGCCTGATGGTTGTGAGTAGATTTAAAAACAAGGTTGCTGTGCTGGATGAAAAACTGACATCCCATGTCTTCCATAGTTTAGAAAAAGAAAACTGTCAGTAAATTTTTCATTACAAGCTCAAGTCATTCCGATTAGTAAAGTTTTAAATATCAATTGTATGGCTTTCTTCACCAAACAAACATCTAATACTACCTTCTTTCATTAGACGCAAAAATACTCGTTCCATTCATTTATTTATTGTGTTTGTTGATTTATCGCGTGTTTTGAATATAATTACCATGTCACACGCCCCAAATTTTGTGTAATGGAATGGTTTTGACAGGATGATGACAACATGGCTGATTATGACTTTTCGATTTTTGACATGTTGTTTGTTGCACAACTCTTGCTGCAGACAGACAAACAAAAACATTTTCTCCAATGTTCGTTGATGAATCATAGTTTAACCGGTTACTTATATTGAGAGTCAACGCGTAAAAACATCATTCAGCATTGCTAAAGTGTTGTGTATCGGACGTGATTTTTGTGTACCATTGTGATTCCACTTATTGTCGGTAAGAAATCTGCATGGACGTTTATTTATTGCTTATTAACTATTGATATCTCTGAAATGCGTTTCTATTGAATGGCAGAACCGATAACAAAATGATTAATAGTTACTAATTCTTGTTCTTTCCTAAGAATCCACTGCAGTTATTGGGCTACAACAATTTTATACATTTCGTCACTTGTTTATTACCGACAAAATTGTTCCCATTTTGTATTGATTTGCTTTCATTTTGTATTTATTTGCTTGAATGGCTGAAATCGTGGTTGTAAATACATATTGCAATTGATAAACTAAAGAATATTTTCTTATAGGTCATCTATAAAGTGTCACATGTATTCCATCCTGCTACTGCTAAACACATTGCTGGAAAACAAGAAAATAATGATATTTGTTTTTTGCAGCCATGGAAGACCAAGTACCATTCAAGATTTTTACCTACTGGGGTGAGGATTCCCAAGCAGAAGTGAGGAGGTTTGGGGTGGAAAAGTCCACTGTGACAAGTTTCCACTACCTAAATGCAAAGCTCCAAGATGTTTTCCCTGGATTGAAGACAAAGAAATACTCTGTGACATGGAAAGGTAAAGCATGATGCAATCATGTCCGTTATTGTGATACACATAAAAAAATATGTATTCATCACTTTTTTGATCTACTTAATATTGCTCACTTGTTTTCTGTATGCATAATTTTTCATGATAATTAGTCTGGTTTATAATCTTATGTTGTTCATACTTGTAACATTGACTTTAACATAGCTATTTATTTATTTAGATGAAGAAGGGGACACTATTACCATATCGTCTGATGAAGAAATGGTGACTGCTCTCTCTGTATTGTGTGGGCGTGAAAACCTCATCAAGCTGAATATCTATGTTGCAAAGGAAGCTGAAGAAAAGGATGAAGAGATAGATGCTATCATCACTGCTGTTACTGAGAATAGCACTGGTAAGTAGTTTGGTTTCTTTACTGGCATAAATAAGGCAGGTTTAAATTTAGGTGCTGCTAGGAACTTGTAAAATATCATTATTTATTCATATTATTTTTAACTAAAGGTAAATTCACATAAGTGTTTTGCATAATTGATAAACAAAAATAATGAGTGACTCTTAATGCTGATTTTGGTATTTACACAACATAACTTATTCATTAAAACTGTGTCTCTTTTTGTTCTTTGACAAATGCTAACGCTATGTGACTTCTCTATTAAAACTTTAAGTATTGTTGGCATGTACATATTATATCTTTATCGTTTGCATTTGTAGTCATATTAAAATGTTATCTTATTTAACAAAGTATTGCCATGAATAAATTTTTTACCCTTTTTCTACTCTTCTCAATATGGGTCATCTGCTTTCCAATCCCTGTTACGTGTCCAGCTCCACATACCATAGTTTTCTTGGTTTAATGTTTTATGAATAATTTCTATGCATAAAAATAAACAAACACTCCAAACACAGTACTTTACACATCAAGTTACACTTCATGGACACACTAATTAAAATTCCAAGGTTTCCTGTGTAACTGATTCACCTGTTTTTATACATATATGGTTCTTTCACAGTTTGTTAAGTTAGTTTATTTATCAACAGCTATTATTATTTATTTATCAGGCATTGTTTAACACATTATTGTGTAATTCTGCTATTTTATCTATATTTTTTAAGATTCTATCTTGCTATAAACTACATGTATCTATCTACTTTATCTATCATTGCAGCCATAATGACTATAAAAACAATAACAAAATCTATATTAATCAGTCAGGTATCAAACGAATGCCGAGAGTCGCATAACAATGGAATTTTTATTGTGTCTCGTTTACACATACTTGACGAGTTAAACTGTGAATCGAAATGTGCCACAAAATTTTTACCAAAATCCATTTATCAAAAGATGAAATAAGTAACCAAAAATTGCGCACGGGCGGGACTCGAACCAGCATCTTTCTTGCTAACCGGGCCAAATGCTCTTTCAATTGAGCTACCGTGCTGTCGGTCCGACCGCGCGAATCGAGTCCCGCCCGTGCGCAATTTTTGGTTTCTTAATCTTTTTGGAATACAAATATGACACTGTGAGTGTTAAAAATATTCCAATCCATTTATCAAATTGATTAAATTAATTTTGCTGCATAATTTCTGTGAGATTAATCTAGTGTGTTATTATTAGCAGGTGGACAGTCATGCAATCTGCCCCACTTCGGGGTAACATGCGATGGTTGCGATTCACCAGTGGTTGGTTTCCGCTACAAGTGCATTTTGTGCGATGACTTCGATCTGTGCTCCAAATGCGAGTCTGCCGGCGCTCACGCTCAGCACTGCATGGTGCGGGTGCCGTCTCCGGCTATGCCAGTACGTATATCTATTGTATATGTATATGCTTGACTTGAACTGTTTATGTGACATAATACAACTCAATAATGTGAAAGGGTAATTTTAAAGTAATTGGTACCTCCTGCTACAAACTATCCTAACACAGTTATCCAGAAAAGCAATATTTATTTATACCTTTTCTGTATGTATATTATTTTTTTCGCGGAGGAAATGATTTTTTTTACATAATTATATTGTAGTAGTATAAATAAACCGCGTCTTGATAAAGTATAGAAGCTTTTGATTAAGGTTTTGATGTAGCATAAAAGGACAATTATAAATTAGCTCCCACCTTTTAGCGTGAGCTGATGAAGAACGTCATCAAGCGGTCTCGTCACCTGCTGAAGTCGGTCGCCTCCGGCATGGTCGACGAGTCCGGCCACCACAAGCGGCACAGGCGCGACAGGAGCGGCGAGAGGCGTCACCATGGCAACCACCACCGCGGGGAGCACCACCGCCGCCCGCGCAACAGCTGGCTCGAGACTTTCGGCACTTACGTCAACGAGTTCGTCAACCTGGCCGGCGATGTTCCAGAGCCAGAGAAAAAAGAAGAAGCCAAGCCTACAGATTCTCAGCAACCTCAATCGGAGAGCCGCGCTTCTGGAGCGGGGGAGGTTCCGGTGTTTCCTGAGGAAATATCGAAACTCGTGAAGATGTGCTTGAACGGCTCTTTGATTGAGCAGTTTGTT
The DNA here is from genome assembly GCA_963584085.1 of Pyrausta aurata. Classification (NCBI taxonomy): domain Eukaryota; kingdom Metazoa; phylum Arthropoda; class Insecta; order Lepidoptera; family Crambidae; genus Pyrausta; species Pyrausta aurata. Next base: position 5,374,419 of record OY757252.1, read on the forward strand.
CAGCAACAGCAGCAGGCTACGACTCCAGCTACTACAGCTGAGGCTCCTAAACCCTCTAACCCGGATGTGACGTCATCAAACTTGAAGGAGAACGAGGTGGAGATGGCTGAGGGTGGCAAGAAGACCGAAGAGCCTGTGAAGGAGAGCTCGCTACCAGCGACGGCTTCTACGAGCGCCGAAGCGGGGAGAGACGCGTCACCGGACAAGGTTGATGGATGGACTTTGATTAATAAGGAAAAAGGTATGATGTTCGAAAACTATTTTTAAGTATCACCTGACTGATTTTATTTTCATAAATAGCTAAAACCTTCATTTTATGCTCCCTCTTGTGAGCAAATGCTTACCAGTTGAATTCATTTTATTTATATACCCCCTTATTCATAATAACGCAAACAGTCTAATAAACCTGTTTTAACTATTAAACTGTACATCTCGTTCTTTCTTGGCGCTGTCATCATTTGATAGAAAGTGACAAAACAGTGTATTAGTGTACATTATGAATAAGGTGATTAAACTTTATTTTACTGACTTATTTAATTAGCGGACCTGATGCCCTAAGGCATTTTTCATTACTAGTCTTCACCTGCTTAAAATTTTAGAAATTTTATAGTTTAATTTTAATGTTCATTCCTAGTGTATACTTAGTCTAGTTCACTTTATCAAGAAACCAATATAAGGTGTATATCCTCTTAAGACCCTGGGTACACATATGTGGACCTTCATAAAACTCAATTTAAAAACCTTTAAAGCCATATTTTGGTTTTAGCTTTTCTACGGTTATATACTAAATTGTATACGGTATTTAGAAAATACGGCAGACAGTATAAATTACTCATTATAATATTGAAAATTTAGACTGAAAAATCATCCCAGCCTCCTTTTTTTCGAATGTGGGTACGCAAAAAGTAAAAAAATCTTAAAAAATATTTTTTTTAAACTTTTTTATGATGTTTTGTTTGATTTGCAAGCTTAATTAGTCAATTGTTTGAGTCCTTGTAACAGAGTTACAAAATCATGATTTTGAATAGTGGTTATTAAGAGCCATATGACAGTCTGGAGATTCTCAGATTTTACCGAATTTATCAATGTGTGTGTGCGATTTTATATGTCCGGGACACAAAAAAATGTTAACTGTAATTAAACAATTTTGATACTTTATCTCTAGGTAGTAGGCTATGCGTATGATGAACACAGAAAATGATGGTCTTATAAAAGTCGATGTGATAAATTAATGTTATACCAGTTTTTTTGTATTTAAAATACCTATTACGAATACAGTGAATACAGTTCGGAATCAGGGCTCGCGTCAATTCCGTTCGCGAACATTTTCCTTTTGATAATTATATAACTAAATTCACAGATTTTAACACAAACGTACAGTTATAATAACGTAAAAAACTTACAGCATAGAAAAAACGAAATGCATCCAAAGGGTGAAGACATATAGAGGCGGGTAACACGCACTGACCTGCAACGACTAACCAGTGTTGTGCCGTGTTGGCTATTTCATGGAATTGAAATTCTTTATAGAGACTTTTCCGACTCAAGTCTTGATTTGAATCTTGTTTTAAAACAATTTTCTAGTGTCAGTCGGTCCTTATTTGGATTGTTGTAACAAATTTCTTAAATATTTCGAGATTAAAAATAGATGACTTGGCACATCACTAGTCAGTCGGTACAGGTTGGTACCGGTTATCTGCCTCTTTATTTCTTCACCCAAATCATGACTTCTCAGAGTAGGTATTTTTTTACGAATGTAAACTCCACGAGAAACGGGGACTAAGGGTTATGGTGGATGATGCCATTGGTTCTGCGCTTGATCTACCACGTGTCATACCAGCTGGATGCTATGAGGATTTATTTACACATAAATGCTTTTTAGTGTAACGCTGTTCTTTGATATGATTTGTATTTTGATATATGAAATATGTCACAAGTTATTATTGCTGACATTCAGAAAATGTAGTGAGGAAATTTCGATCAAGATTTTAAGTATTTCATGTATAACAGATGATAAACAAGATAATTTTTATTTAATTATTTGGTTTACACCGGTATTATATCATTTTGTCCATATACATTTTTCAATAATGAAATATTATATGAATATGGACTTGAATAGAACCATGGAACTTCATGGCATTTGCGTACAATTTGAATACAGGTTCATATTAACTACATACACATCACATGAAACGCTTCTATTTAAACAAGCGTTTTACTATACAAGTTTATAGTTAGGTTGTGGTTGTAGATTGTGGTAGAAAGAAAAGTAATTTTAAATAAGCAAAATATTGCCCTATTTATTTAGGTTTAAACCATTGAAACACTGTTACTAGCGTATGGAATTAATGCCATGAACAAGTCCCACACAGTATGGAATTGACGCCAATGGCCAATGGTATGTACGTACAAGTGCGTATCAAAGGTTGTGGAACTAAATAACGCCTATATACGGTCTATATTAAGAAAAACTGACCTTTTACTTTTTGTCGTCCGTTTATTCTTATTCAAAATCCAAAGCACGAATGATGTAAGAAAATTTATAAACTTAGTTTGTTTACTACTCAAAGTCAAATACTTAAAACAAAAGCCCTTATTTGTCTTCAATTTTGTTGGGTTAATGGTCACTTCACCACCATACTATTTCAATAAAACCGACTTCAAAAACAAAACACATTAAAAAGTTTTAAATAAACTTGAAAGGACTCCATTTTAGGCAAACCATTTCTTTTTGGAGTCGATGCCCAGATAGATGTCGCTTAAGATGGAACTTGAGAGAGCCCATGCGATGGCACTGACTTCAAAAAGAAATGGTTTGCCTAAATTGGAGTCCTTTGAAGAGTTTTAGACTTTTTAGTGAAAAAAAACTTCGACCACAGAAAACTTTGCTTCATATCCAGCCTCGGCGCGCCCCAGCCCTGTTTTATAATAACTTAAGGGGTAAGAGGTAAATACCAATTCAACAAAGTAAATATCATGAAAATCGGTTTACCGTTGTTGAACTATAAAGTAGTGTTACTGATATTACTTTATTTTATATAAATAAGGTTATTATTTGCAACCCCATACATAAATCAAATCAAATCAAATCAATTTTATTTGTGAAACACAGTGTAGTGTTATTACAGATAAGGTGGAAAAGGTACATATGCAATAGAATTGGTACTATTGCCTATTCTTGGACTTATTAATTCAGTATTTGTCTAAAATTGACATTTAACTGTTTGGTGATAGAAACAGTTTGCTCATCATATACCACAATTTTATTTTGTGGTCAATTTTTTTATATTATTATTTTTGTCGATAATTTTGGTCCTAGTATCTGCACATTTTGTTTGATCAAGTTTCGAAAATACAAATTGTATATGATAAAACCGGTTAAGTGCGTGTCGGACCCGCGCACTGAGGGTTCCGTGCCACCCGTAACTGAATTCAGGGTCCACTTACTGTCACTTAACGAAAACATCACAATATATTGCGACAGCAAAAACAACTTTGTTTTTCATAGTGTTTGTATGAAAAACAAAGTTATATTTGCGGTTGATAAAAATGTGCAATATCTCAAAAACTACTGGTTTGATCTCCTTCAAACCAATTTTCGTTGCAAGTTTCTGTTGAGATCTACATCATATATTTTTTTCAAAATTTTCACTTTCTTAGTCCAAAAGTTAGATGGGGGGGGGACGCCCATTTTACCACTTTGGAAGCGTCTATATCTCAAACCTTACACTTTTAAAAAAAATGGTTCTAGAAACCTCAATATCATTTTAAAAGACCTATCCATAGACACCCCACACGCATAGGTTTGAGTAAAAAAAAATTTTTAGGTTTTAGTTTCATGTATGGGAGCCCCCCCTTAAATATTATTTTTTCTTACTCTTTGTATCTGAATCGGAAAGCGGTGAACAAAATACACCTACCTACCAAGTTTCAGCAATGTGGTGCTTATAGTTTCAGAATAAAGTGGCTGTGACATACGGACGGACAGACAGACAGACAGACAGACAGATTGAAATAGTCGCCATACATATAAATCTTTCTTGTTTATAGTATTAATAAGGATTCCTTTCTATGCAAGTCTACATAACATTGATTAATCATTTAAATACAACTACTAATCGATACAAAAGAACGAATACTTTTTTGTTATAATTAGAGACCATCGACGATCCAAATGCACTATGGCTTTATGCCTGTTGCATAAAGCCTCAAAGCGAATTGGCCGTATAAAAATTGTGCAAAGCGTGATATTTTCAAATTTGGAATTAGTATCATACACGAAATAAAAGAGTAGCAGCGAAGACAACAAGCGACACACCCTTCCCCTCCGAGCGCTCGGCGCTGTCTGTCAAATCTCGATCGAAGATGAATGTTCGTGACAGCGCCAAATCTCAAATTTATAGGTTACTTTAGTAAGATATTTTGAATATATTGCACAAGATAAAATCAAGAATTTAGATGCTAAGTCAAGATAGGAACCTCTATAACATTGTTTTATCAAATAACACAGAATAAGTGCAATGTATCTCAGAGATAATCGCCTGTCTTTAGGTGCGTATTTTATGCCAAAACATGGTTTCAATTTTGTCTTCATTTGGAATAACCAGAGCAATAAATAAAAAAAACAGAGTCGACACCTTGTATACGAACGTAATTTCCTTCAAGTTTATGTTATTTCGATAGCTGATGTCAACAAGTGATCTAGAAGAGTGCGCCAGAAAAACCGTCAATTTGGCTTCTATAATTGCAAATTACAGACATTTTAAAGATTGAATCAAAAATTCAGAGTCGACATCTTATGGAGATAGTTCATTTCTACACAATTCATTCAAAAAAAGTAGTCAGTTTAGTCATTTTTGGGGAGAAATTTTCATTTGAACTTTGTTAGAAGGTAGGTGACAGCAGCCTTAACACTTATTTTCGACGTACACATTTGTGTACCTCAGGTCTCAAAAATATAACATGGCTGAGTATTATTATTTAAAAAAAAAATTTTTTTAGCAGATATCATCCAACTGGATGATCGCTCTTTAAAAGAGTTTCTTAATAGCTGTGAAGGAGATTTTTTTCAGGTGAGGATGACGCCGAATATCCGGAAATGAAAAGGTCACCTCCACCAGCTACTGAAGAAAAATGGGTGCGGGAACCTGGTGATGCGCCACATTCAGTTCTTTCTTCTTCTTCTATTAGACCAGATATATGGCGAAATAAAACTAAGGTTTTTTGCCGAAAATTCATGCATAACTCATGCATAGGGGGGGGGTCTACTGGTACAATAGTCTGACAGGCCTCCTATAGCAGTTCCATGTGTACCAAGAAGTGGCTTCCAAGAGCTTCTTACCACTTTGTAGACCTAGTTATTGTCAATTTGTGGATTATGTTCATTCCCTGCTGCAAGAAAGTGGAAGTGCCTCCGAAGGATAGCCTGGGATTGTTGAAGTATCACATATAAACCTTGGTACTGCGTTGGTCAACTTTGAGGGTGCCCCAGTAACCCCCTCTGTCATACAACCAAGTCCGAGCGCAAGAAAAGCTGTTAACAAAACACTGAACGGTGCCTAAGGACTAGCAGATGGTCAGCTGAAGGAGGAACCAAGGCCAGTTGTGGACAACCTTGTACCATAATTCATCTTGATGGTATTATGTCATCTTCCGCGGTTCCAGGATGATGAATTTGCATCAAAATGTCGACACCCTGGATGCATATACCCATGCCGTACCATATGTTCTAAAATGAAATTAAGTATGTGCAATAAAAAATATTTTTTGAAATATATAATAATAACACGTCCAAGTAGGGAAATGCAATTTTTTTTTTGTGTTGAGACCTCAGGTACACATATGTGCATGTATTATATTTATATGTTCCAAATATATGTTTTCTGGTTTGTTTTATTTTTTTATTTTACATACCTACCAATAGTAATTTTTCATATAAATCGATTTCCTAATCCTTTCCTTTCTCGTCCAGGTCTTAAGAGGATATGTAGTTTGATAGGTGTTTCAAGTACCCAAACTATTTCAGATTTGGCCGATGCTATTGACAAGCCGACCGCTCCAACCGAACAAACTATCCCCGTCGGTTTCAACTTGCCTAAAGAGTTTGAAGCTCACGTGAACGTTAGCGAGGCACCACAAGCAGCCGCGAAGCCTGGGAGTAGTGCTGCTACCGGTAAATATAGCTTTTAGTATTATACTAGGTGGTCTATGTAATTTTTTTGACATCTGTTAACAGCTATCAATTATAGCAATACATTGTACAAAAATGCTCAAGCAGCGTATGAAATCAAAGCCATTAGACTTGCAACAATTTGATGCAATAAAATTGCATCTTACATTAGGACATGTAGACGTGCAACATTCTTGTATATTGCAAAATCATGTGTATTTTATTATTATGTCTTATGTTCCGTCTTCACGCTCAATTTTCATATAGACAATAGGCTAGTTTCCACTAAGAACAAATCACAATGTTGGTAGCGTCTAGTGATTAATTATTTTTGAGTTTTGAAATATCATAAAACGAATTAATTTATGAATTTAATTAGGATCATTAATATTTTAAATAAATTAGTTTATCTAAAACGCACATTTGGTCAGGTGACCCCAAACGCCTATCAGAGGATTTGACGTCATGCCTTGCGCGATAACGGGCTTATTTTTTGCTGTCATTGTCCACTCTTCATAGCATTTTGCTGTCAAAAAGGCTCGCAACTCCGCCGTGACCGTGACGTCATTTAGGACGCCATGACAGTTCGAGCGTTTTTAAGACCGATTTAAAAAAAAAAACATAATTAAATAATGTTATTGTTGTATATTTTAAAAAATTTCAAGGTATTTGATCAATATATTTACTATGGTAAGGTATTATTTAGTTTTTGAAATTGAGTCAACTAGCCTATTAGAGAAAAAGTTAGTTAAATTTAAATTATAATGTCTAATAGTTAAGTAACAACAATTTATATTTAACCAGTGCCGCAGCCGACTCCGCAGCAGCCACAGCAGCCTATCCAGCCGCAGCAGCCAATCAGGCCTCAGCCAGCGCAGTTGTACCCTTGGGCCCAGACGTTCCCCCAACCAGTGTGGGCGCCAACGGCCCAGCCACCGCAGCCCGCAGTACCGCTCGTCCCAACTATCGCCCCGCAACCGCCTCCGGTGTTTTTCAAGCCCGCGGTGCCGCAATCTCAGACTTATCACCCGAGTAAGTTCAATATCGATCATTGGATCTATGGTAAATAAAACTAGTATACTTCCATACGTTGTATAATCAGCCACCACAAACAAAGGGTTTTACATAGGTAGAATACCTATTCCGCCGCCCGGCGCCTCTGCTGACACCGAGATAGCTTACAATTATCATCATCATTATCAGCCAAAGGACATCCACTGTTGATAGGCGTCCCGTCCCCACGGTTTTCCACAGTGATCAGTTGTATGCGGTCTGCATCCAATGTAATCCTGCGATCTTTATAAGGTAATCTGTCCATCTTGTCGGTGGCCGTCCTACGCTGCGCTTTTGGTCGAAGTGTCCAATCAATAACTTACTGACCCCACGACTATCAGATCTTCGCGCTATGTGCCCCCTGCCCATTGCCACTTGGGAGTTTAAATGAGGGTCAAACATGCAATACAAACATACAAACAAATAATATTTGTATATATATTACTCGTTTTTTTTTAGCGTTGCCGAACTATCAATAGTTTGACCATCGTTGATTTCGAAAATCATCTATCATATCGATACGCCTATCGATAATAGCAATAGTAAGACAGAGCCGATACTATCGATAGTGCATTTGATAATAAGCTTCGATACTATCGATAGTATTGTTGTTTGTCTATAGTATTTATGCTTACGGGGCTATCAATATAGGCATATCGATACTCTTGCTACACTTTGCTTTTTACTCAACTATCGATAGGCCTATCGATATTGGACGCCAACGCTACCTTATAGTTCGTGCGGTACCCTTTGGCCCAGAGACGTTCCCTTAGCCAGTATAAATAAGGTGTCCTTCCGTCATTTGTACACATAATCCATATTTAACTCGTCAAGTATGTGTGAACGAGACACAATAGAAATTCTATTAATATGCGACTCCCGGCAGTCGTTTGATACCTGACTGATTAATAGCGGCCTAAAAGGCCTTTACTCCACATTTTTTTCTGTAAATTTGTGCAGTTGCGCTCAATTAAATGAGCCTCGTTTATTATTAACAAAAAAGTAATATATGCACTCCATTTTACAACATTAACAAACAAAACAAATCCGTGAATCATTTTTTTATCAGGTGATTTATTGAGTGACTCATTGATAAGCACCCTTATCAGAAGAAATAACCGGACTACCTATTAATCTATTACACTTAAATGTTTTTGTTATTCGGACTACTTCGCCTACTCACTGCACCTAAATAAAAAATACAAACTCTCTATGTTAAAACTTTACGAATACGATTCATGAAACTTTTTTTTGCCCTGCGGCGCAGTCTTTTTGCCCTTCATGCGCGTTGGTAGTATAGAATTCCCTTTTCGCTATCATTCGCGGTGAAATTGAAGGTCCGGCCCGCCCCGCTGTCTGCAAAGCGCCTTATAAAATTATAATTAAAAATGTTTGATTATTATATAATTTAGATAAATTAATTTTATTTTCATTATTAAAGAATATAATTGTATTAAAAAAAATATTTATTTCTAAATTGTTAATATTAAAATTTATTCGTCTTATTAACTAGATAATTTTGTTCACAGAACCGCATATTGACACCGCCATCAAACACATGCTGGCCATGGGCTTCACCAACGAAGGCGGCTGGCTCACCCAGCTACTCGAGAGCAAGGATGGCAACATCGCAGCCGTGCTCGACTTGCTGACCCCTGTCACTCCCAAACCCAAATAAACTCTAAAACTATCTTCGATCAACTACATCTGTGGATAATGCATGAAGTCATATTTTGATCCAATGACGCGTATCCATTTTATACTAGCTAGTTCCAGACATTCTGTTTATAAGCAGTAGTGAATAGATACTGCCACTTAAATAAAGTATGTGCCTCGGTAAGGCTTTGTATAGCATGAATATCTTATTGTAGATGATCGAAGCTTGTTTTACTGTTCTTTTAAATTTATTAATGTACTGTACTAAGTATTGAAGTTCGCGAATTTATTAATTTTGTCTAATAAGGAACATTTATCATTGGAATTAAGTGACTTGTACTCACATTAAAATTAGAACTATTATGGTATTATGATTTGACATAATTCCTAATGGTAGGTAGTGGGTTACTGTACTGCTAGACTTTAGACTAGGTTTTAGAATGTGATAATGATATATCCCAAGACATAATTACTTATTATAATAATAATAATGTACCTTAATATTATGAATCTATAACGAAATATAGTATAGGCCTATTTTAGTGCAGTACTTGCTGTATGCTTATATCGTAAATGAATAATTTATTCATTTCCTAATCGTGCATTTCTCTATATCCTGTTATTATTTACTTTATCTCTCAAAATATTAATTGTATTGTGTTTAAAACTTTTTAATCTTTATTGTGTTACAAAATGTAAAACTTTATTCCTAAAGTATGTATCCAGATAAAGTAAATGGTTACAATAAAGTATGTGATATTTGGAATGACTGTGTGATACTATTGAGGTATTAGTAATATTTTATGTATGGTAGAAATATTTTAAATTTCAATAAAGGTTAAGGGTATGATACGAGTGTTTCAATCCTACATATGTCACTAAAGTTCATTATTAGCTTCATTGAAATGTCTAACTTGAGTTGATATATGGCGGCCTTAGATGGGGCAGAGGGCGACCACATGACAGTGCGCCGCCATCCCGTTCGGTCTTGTTGATCTTCGCGCTTTATTATTTCGCTCAAAGTCTTTCTTTTCTTTCCTTCCTAAGGGATTGCATTCTTGGGCAGTATTTGTCGGAGTGTAATTAGGATCCCTTCGGAGCGTGTGGCCAGTTACACTTGCGGTGTTTAGTCTGCTGGTCGATCGGAGTCTGTTCGAGAGCTAGCTCAGTACGGTAAATAATAAAGCGGTGGACTGTATAAAATGATATAATGTTGTAAAATGAATCTACGAGAACAAGTATAGTGATAGAAGAATTAATCGCTGTGATCTGATGCGAAGTGAGTGTCGCGGTCGGGATTCGTCGCGCCTTTCTTACCGCTGGTGCAGCCGAGCCCGGCCGATGGTGCACGAACAGAGTCTCATTGCAGAGCGTTCCTACCTACAGTTCCAGATTGGTGATTTTCTCGGCCCAGTAGATACCGAGGATATGGTGAAAGACAGCGGTTAATGACGACCTGGAGCTGGTGCGAGCGAGATGTTCTTTGTGACCTCCCACGTCTCACAACTATACAGCAACACGGTTTTGACGTTTGTAACGGAATATTTTGACCTTGAATATCCACTCAATGCAAGCAATGAAGCGATGTCCTCTTTGGTCTCTCCAGTTTTGTAGCTGCAAAGCAAATTAAGCAAAGCTGTATAGCTGTTTATACAGGGTGTCTCGTAGTAGTGGTTCAACTTCAACCGAAAACGTCATGATGATCTATCAGCCCCCTTACTCTGGACACAAAACCCGATCCAATGAATATACCCATCCCTGTCACACGCATACACGGCCTGGTATGAGTGACAGGAATGGCTATAACCATTGGATCGGATTTTGTTTCGAGAGTAAGGCCTCAGAATTGGCCAACATGGGCACAGTATATGTAATAGTACTGCATACATGGACATGGGTTAAGAAAACTCTCATGGATTAAGATGCCTTTTGACTGTGATATAATATATTAAGATATATTTTATATCCCGAGATATATCTTTCACCCGTTCACACTATTGCTGCGGCCACACATATCGCGATAACGCGAAGATTTGCGTTGTCGCGACACGTCTGGCCAATAATTCGTCCTATCGCGAATCATCTTTGCGAATACGAAAGCCCTTCGCGCCGCTGTCGGTAAAATGCGGGACATCAAAGGGTTTTGTCGCGACAAAGTTCGTGCGGTTGGCTACACTTCGCGCGCTTTAGTTGACTGCGAGACCAAAGAGGATAGAACCACTACGTGCGAGACGCCGAGCGTGTTCAACTTAAACTTTTTGTCTGGAATAACGACAGAATTTTGGAATTTATTCAGAACTACGGATCGGATTCAGTTTTATGGAATTTATTTTTGTTTAAGTAATAAAGATGCATTAAATAATTATTAGTAGCCATCTGATACAGCGCGACCGCCTCTTCCATGTTTTCCGCGAAATGAATTATCGCGACATCGCGAAGCTTTTTATAGTCTGGCCAAGCACTTCGTCATGGATCAAACATGAAGTTTTATCGCTACAACGCGAACACGAATCTTCGCCTCGAAGTGTGGCCTTAGCATATGGGATATATTTTATTTTATTTTTTATTTTTATTTTATTATTATTTGGGAAACATACAGTTATAATGGTATAGATATGAATAAAACTTATAGATAACACAAAAACCAATTAAGTTTCCTCAGACTAATACTACATATCATTAGAGCAAACCAAAACCTACTAAAAAGATTAACATATATAACATATATAAGTACCTCTATATTGTCTTAGTTTTATATGGGATTGTCCACCACCGCGAGGGGCGTGCGGGGGGCGGAAAAAATATTTTTCTCGAATCGCTCCAAAACATAATATTATAGCTCGGGTTTTAAAATAGTAGGTATATTTCTCAGTGAGAAGGTTCCGTTGTATAGATGGGCGGGTGGGTAAAAATCCGGTGGATATTTATCCAATTTATTCCCACCCGGTAGGTAAAAAATGATTTATACCTAATTTACCTAGGTGTTTATTAAGAATGCTGGGTATTTATTAAATTTACCTTGAATACTCATTGTTCTGAGTATCAGTTGGCTGTGTATGAATACCTAGACCTACAATAAGTATGATTAGAAATATCGTTTGTGCTATACAGTCAGTCATCATTCACTTAAAATCATAAATTGTATTATTCGTTTCAACATAATCTGATAATGTTGAGTAGTATGAACAACCATATTTTTTAAATGAGTTATAACTTACAAAAGCACAGAGATAAAAGGAGTTATCTCAACTTTGCAATATGTCACTTGATGAAGAGGTAGTTAGTAGCGGTGACAGCACTCAAGATAAATCTGCATCTCGTCGTATTTTTTTTTTGCATTATTATTTGAGTTTAATATATTTTGAGCACTTTTAACACTGACATATTATTCAATAATCGCTAAAGCATTCTTGTGTTATAAGTATTACATAACAATAAATGCACTCTACGCAATTTTTGTAAGATTTGTAACTCAATGTTTGACAGTACTACCTCAAATCTATCGTCGGTCGAGGGGTTGTGAAATAAGTTATAACAAAGACTACGCGCAGCGACATTATATTCAAAACTGGCAAGTTATAGCGAACGGTGATAGAACTGCGCACGTGGCAATCCCAGGTAGATAAATAAAGGAAGGGGTTGGAAAAGTAATTTGTTATTGTTTGCATACTTATCGCTTGTGTGATTGTGGCCATTGTGTGATTGTAGAGCTGACAAGTAATGAATTTACCAAGCACTTCATTTTCTTTTTAATGTTTTAAATACTCTCGTGGTATTTTCACAATAACTCGTTGACGTGACCTTTCATAAAACGCTTTATGGTTTACACGTTGATACGTTAGGCTGCATCATTGCAGTAAATGTTGTCGATAAGCTTTCCTAAATTTCAACAGTATTATATGTATTTATTTAAAAAATTAGTTCGCACTTAATTCATAAATCCACAAATACACATAATGTACTGCACTGAATAAAATTTTGTCCTGTAAAACTGTTTAACCTTATACAGTCTCCCTCTTCCCCTTTGGGATTGGCAAAATGCAGGTACGCACTGTATCACTGTATTTGCAACTAAATGACAGTTTTTATTGGATTTAAATAAAAATATACTATTTTTATAGTTCAGTATTATAAACTACTTGAAAAGAAATTGAATCGTACCATAAAAGTGACAAACTTCAATAAAAATATTTCATTTAATTTTTAAAAACAGGCTTTAATTTATACCCGGTATCAATTGGAATCGGGTGGGTTAAAATAGCGTGGATTGGATATTTATCCAGTGGCTGGGTTTATATCCGGGTAGGCGCCCATCTATATTCCGTTGTAAACTATGGTGAGCGATATCGATTATATCTCGGTATATTAATATATATTTCCAAGTGAATAGGCAGCTTAAGAGTTGTTCAAAAATTATTATTACTTTAAAAAAAAAATACTGCAGTGCTGATGCATTTTTTAAAAAAATAATGATAAATATTGAATAACTATTCTGATATATCATCATGACCTCATCCATTTTTTTTTGTTTGTTCGTTCCTCTAGGAACAGGCTAAGGTCATAGCATAGACCATGCTGCCTCGTCATTAGTTTAATTATTTCCTTGATAAGTAAATTCTTCAGTAAGACAAGACACAAATTACAATTCATCACTATAACTAACACTAAACTAAGTCATTGAAATATGAGGCTGGTTCACATTTCAATGCTCGAGGAAGTTTGGAGCGGGCGAACGATCCGGATCAGCAGGCTTATTCGCTAATTTTGATACATGAAAGTGATCAACACTGCAGTGATCATCACCGAGCTCAGTGAGCAACCGAACTTTCCGGTATTTTGGTATTCAGTATTACTCTTATGTCACGTGATAGTTCAGTGAATAACAAAAACAACCGGTGCTTATCGACATGAAATTGTTACCACTCTAGTTATTACCCGACTTTTTTGATATCCTTGGCAACACGAAATAATATATCGACATCATCAACTTGTTAATTTTGCGGCTTATACGTTCGCCACTTGAGTTGTCAAGAATGTCGAGTGCCAAAATATTCCTTGAAAAAGATAAATAAATCCACTTCGCTGGGATATTGGAAAGAATATTATTATGAAGTGCTTGTGTTATTGATAACAATTTTACCAATGCCCCGAATTCAGTCTTGTGGTCAATGGTTCCATTGTATAGTTTGTTTGTTTTTGTACAAAATACTTACATCCATTATGTAAGGTGAGTAAAAGTTTAAGTTAAATTGTAATTTTACAAACTCATGTAGGTATTTGCTTGCATTTCGACCTATAATATTGATGTCGTTATTACTATGAGATACGTCATTGAGATTTATATAGCGTTTGTATGTCTATTTCAACGATTTCATCAATATTTCAGAATGCCGGCTAGCAGACGTGTCTCCCAAAGGCAGCTTGAGGTGTTGTTGGCTTTTGCAGAAGCCAATAAAAACATCGCCCTGCGAGGGCCTCCAGTCAAATTACTCAGCGAACTTGGGAGTCCATAGCTAATAAGCTAAATTCTGTGGCAGACAGAGTCACTGAAACTCCCGAACAGTGGCCTAGGGTAAGTTTTGTTTACGATCTTCTTATGAACCTTAAAAGGTATCATTTGTTCCTCTCAACCACCAAAACAATATTTTTACAGTACTGGGTGAAGTTAATAGCGAAGACCAAGGCAAAGGGTGCAGATATTCGGCACAACTCCCCAAGAACAGGCTGAGGGCCTAATACGCTGACACCGTTAAATGAGTTGGAAGAGAGAATCATGTTTTGTAATCTCAAGGTGAAGCAACAACGATCATCTTCATAAATGATAGTGGTGGCCTGCGGTTTCTACTGCTTGGTTCCCGTGCCCGTGGGAATATTGGGATAAAAAGTATACTATGTGTTATTCCAGGCTATAATATATCTCGGTCTGTTGCAAATTTTATCTAGATACGTTCAGTAATTTTTCTGTGAAAGATGCAAACATCCATCCATTCATCAATACATACAAACTTTCGCATTTATAATCTTTATATGATTGACATTGAAAACCTGCATCATCGTCTATTCAGACAAGCTAATCTCAGAAAATGTGATAAAATATATCTGTTAGTCAGTATTACACAGTATAATTAATTCATCGATAAAATGAATCATGAAGGGTGTTCATTAAAAGTAAAACATTTCATGGAAATTGATTGGTTGAACTATGATGATAAAAACAAAAAAAGTGAGGCTACCTTCTGGGGTTTCTAGTTGAGTTTTTAAAATTTATTATCATTCTTTCAGTCATATGCAATTGTGATGTACCTCAATGGGCTCGCAGCTTAGGAGAGAGGAGGATAACTGTTGAGGAGAGGCATATGAGAGTGCTTGAGGCATTATCAGCGATAGTGGACAGAAGACTCGCTAAAATTAAAGACTGTTTACGAGAAATAGTTGAACGAAGAAATAAATAGGTATTTAGTATTTAAGTTTTGTGTTTTATTACCACAGTAAAAAGGTTTTTATAGAATTCCTTGATTTAGGGCATTTTATACTCAAATATTAAGTATAGAATAGAATACTCTTTAAAGTACACAAAAAACACACACAGAAACAGAATACAGTAAAAACATGTACAGTTTAGGTGGTCTTACCGCTAAAAGCGATCTCTTCCAGACAACCTTTGGTCATAAAATATAATAGAACAAATATTTATGTGGCACAAACAAGAACTTAAACCTAACAAAAGTTGAACACAGTAAGTATAGTAAAATAAAGGAGTAAGTTTAACTACTACATAATTATTATAATATTTAGAACTATCTTAGCTCTCTCCACAATCTATTTACTTGTAGGATCGTCACGGATTTTCTAAGTACCGAACCATCAGACATCATGTGGGCAAAATAGGCGATCGTGCAAATAGATAGACGTGATGATCAATCAAACTTTATTGCAGACTTCACAAACAGCAGTTATTGATTCTAATTTAGGTAGGCACTAGGTACACTAAACATGACGCAGGGCAGTTCCGTGACGTAGATCCTCACAGCACGACGACTCGACCGAAAGTGAGCTCCGATGAAGCGTCGCTGACCGCCACGACTCTGCCGAGCGCGCCAAAACCTTGTTTGACGTGAAACACCGCTAGAGGGCGCGCTGGCGTTCCGTTTAGTGTTGCTAGCTGCGACACGGCCATCCTGAGAGACACACGTCCTCGTGTGTTAATCTGTAACAAGAAGAAAAACCAGCACAGTTTCCGTTCGGCCAATCCTGCTTTTGACCCTAAGTATTTCCTCCCAGGAATAAAACATTCGGTATTGTCATATTAACTTCTCAAATGTAACTTAATGTCATAAAGAGTCGAATCAGATAGCCTTAGAAGTTTTTACAGAAGCTAAACCACCAAGTCTAAGCACCATTGAGATTCATTAAAATAAAAAACCACATTAAAACTATCCATTTTTAAGCACCAGGTTGCACATTCGCGATCACCAGCTATCACAATAGCTCAAACACAATCATCAGTAACCATTCTTCCCCACGGGAAGCCACAGTCTACCTTTGATTCTATGATCTTCGCTACAAGGCAAGATCCGACTGCACCACCCAGAACTGCCGCACACCGCCTACCCACGGACTACTCATATAGAGCAGACACCGATTTCTACTAGGCTACGGCTACGACATTCTGGTACAGTCTCCGATCCATCGAATCGTGAACCTGTGCATCAACTAGATTCAGCATCATCATTTATCTCATTACTACCCACACAATCTCAATCGGTACTTGGCCCTCTGGCACTTCCCTAACACGAGCGTGTAGTAAAAAGATGGAGGCAGATATTTTAACTACTATCTTTGAAGTCACATAACTTCGAAAAGGACGTCTTTGTATCGTCGTACGGCTAAGGTCCACTAATCATTAGATTGTTGCGTTGCAGATTACTGCAACTCGCCAGTATTTACACTAGGGATAGGTAAAACCGTTATTAAAAAGCCATAGTATTGTTTTAAATATTCACGAACACATTTAACCAATCCGCAATCGATATTACCAAAATTATTCGCAGACGCACACTAATCCGTCAATTCACTAGAGTTTACA